>VZTX01011434.1:0-17939 GCA_013400915.1 Pardalotus punctatus
TGGGATGCTGGGTGTGCCATGGACCATTGCCACGGCAGCAGCTGTTGGCGGCAGCACCAGGGTGGGGGCCGGGGGGTTTCAAAGCCGGTTTCTGGCAGGGTGACAGCTCTGTGGGCTGGCAGCTCAGCTCAGCTCCTGCGTCTCGGCCCAGGAGCAGAGCCAGAACGACGCCGTCGCTGGCACGGCTGCGTTTGCTGCAGACAGAGAAGCTCCCGAGCGCGTCCTGCCCAAAGCCCCGCGGGGAATCAGCTGCTGAGGCTGGGTTTGATCCGTCCCCCGAGAGCTCCTGCTCCCCACGTCAGACAAACCAGACAGAAAGAGGAGGGAAAAATTACAGAACTTGATCACTAGTGGCGACTCCCCCTAGAATCATTAATTGTCTCACCAAGAAAGCACAAAAAAAAAAAAAAAGCCAAGTAATTCCTGAAGCCTGGACTCCAATTAATTTTTTTTTAGTTGTCATAAGCAAGAGGAAAAAAGTCTGCACAGGCAGGACAAATGTTCTCCTAATTACCTAAACACTTTATTAACCAATGCTAATTAAAGCATTTCTTGGAGTCTGACAAATGTCTGGAATTACTCAATTTAGAAGTTAGTTTTGTCTCCCGTAATTTATACAGTGATGGAAAGTTGGGGAGGGGGGGAATATCTTTCAACTAATGTTTTTTTATTAAAGCTGACAGCAATAATTAGTTATTTGCTACTAATGGGGTGGCCCCTGGAGGGAAATTTGCCGAGATGGATGGCTTGGGCTCACGCCAGCAGTAATTGGTCTGAGCCTTGGTCAGGTGCTGGCAGGGCATCCCGAATGCAGCCAGCGCTGCACTCCAGGCCCTGCCTTCCATCCCGGCCTCCCGGAGCCCCAGCAGCTCTGGAGACGGAGCCTGGCAGGAAAGGCAGCAGGAAATGGGGCTGGAAGTTGGGAATTGCAGCTGGGGGTTTACAGGGAGCTCCCATTTTTCTGGCAATAAGGGATTTGTGTTGTGCCATGCTGGTGGACATTTGCTGGCGAATAGAAGGGATCAACAATAAAAACTTCATTTGTTCTCTTCCAGAGAACGTCTGGTTCTTTTTCAGGGGCCAGTGGGAAAAGCGTTGGGCCTGGAGGTAAAGCTGGGCCTGATAATGAGAGAAGAGAAGAGAAGAGAAGAGAAGAGAAGAGAAGAGAAGAGAAGAGAAGAGAAGAGAAGAGAAGAGAAGAGAAGAGAAGAGAAGAGAAGAGAAGAGAAGAGAAGAGAAGAGAAGTTTAATGCTGAACAATTACCATGGGCTTTTACCTCGCTGTTTCTCATCACTGGAGTCAACTGACTACAGCTCCTCTTAAAAGTAGGTTTCTGGTTTCCACAGACACAGAAAAAGCCCCGATCACGGGAAACTAATGAGCTCTGCAGGTTCAGAAATCAGAATGCAAACAAAGAGAATCCAGATTTTCTTTTCATCTCCTTTTTTTTGAGCTTGACATATAATTTTGGATGCTCACATTGTCAATACCGTTTGTTTCTCATCCTTCCTATAAACTGCAAATGATCCAATTATAGAGTAAAAGAAACAGAAAAGGGGGAAAGCAAGAGGAATAGAATAATCTGTGGGGGAAAGAAAGTAACTGAGAAGAAAAGCTAATGAAACAACAAATCCAAAGCAGTGTGGACAAATTAAAGGGGGTTTGGAATCAGACAGGGAGAAGAGGGCAAGGCCAGGATTCAGGTCTGTCCCCTGTCCTCCTGCATCTCTGTGTGGTCCAGGCTCCTTCCCTCTGGCTGCTTCCTGAGCCCCCCCGGGTCCCATCACACGAAGGGTGTCCCCTGGGAACGGTGGATGCCATTGAGACAGAGCTGCCGTGTGCAGCCAGGGGGATTCTCTGCAGCCTGGTATGGAAAGATCTATTTTCCTTCTCTCAGGGAGAACAGAAACATGTCACAGGCTGAGAGCAGCGCTGAAACTGCGCCGGTGGAGAGGTTAAGTGGGGAGCCTTGATGGGCACGGTAATGCTCTGCTGTTCTGTGGCAGGGACTGACACTAAAAGCCCTGATTCCAGACTGGGCTCAGTGTCGGAGCCGTGTAATGAGGGGTTTCACATCGCCCGACCCTGCTGGAACCACCACGGCTTCCCAAATGTTCCGGGCTGGGCGTTTGCTGCGGTGTCTGGCCGTGCTGGCAGCCCCAGCCGTGCCCACATGGTGGGACCTCATCTCACAAAGCCTCTGCACACCCCAAAACCTCTCATCCCACACTTGAGCCCCAAACCATCAGCACAGACCCAAAGGGCACCGTGCCGCACTCCCGGGCAAGGCGCGTCTGCCGCTGCTCTCCTCGCTCCTCACTCCGGCCTTGCCAAGGTGGGACACGGATCCGGGAATTCCGCTGGGTGACAGCACCCACGGGAGCCGTGCCTTTCCTGGCAGCTCTTGCCTGAGCTACAGATCGCTGCGTTCCCAGCCGGGACAGCTTCAGCTTTCCCATTTCTGTGTCTGCCTGGAAAATGCCCGCGGTGGCAGCCGGGGCAAGAGCAGAGTCTGTGCCAACAGCCCCTGGCAAAGCCCTGGCTCCATCCCGGCATTCCCGGTGGGAACGCCACGCTCCAGCTCCCTGCAGGCTCCCTCGTGCTGCAGAGCCCTGGAGATACCAAAAAGGCAACTCAGGAGCAAAAAAACCCACTTTATTTTAAAGCTTTTAAGGGAATATTGTGAAGAATGGAAAAGGGTTTTGATCTTTCTTTTTCCCCCAAACTAAAAAAAAAAAAAGCTTTTAAAATAAATAGCTGACAATGTCTCTTATTTGAGTAATTCTTTGCCAGCAATAAATGTGTCACTCTAAAGTGCTTTATTTAGAAATAAAAAAATGTTTTTCTTTGTAGAGTGCTCCATGTTACAGCAAGTTACGGGCTGGGAACGGAATCCTCCTCCTCTCACTGCATCCCCCTCCCTGTGAGATACATTCATATATTCTCCTATAATCTGATCTAGGTTATAAAAATATAAAAAAAAGAGAAAAAATAGAGAGACATCTGGCTCTCCCACACATCTGACATTTCCCTTTATGCCTGGTTTAACTTTTTTATGACTGCCTGGGTTCGCTTCATTGGAGAATTTCTCCCTTCAAATGAGTTTCCTGTTTTATGCTGAAATTTTCCTTTAGACAAACCTGGTAATTTTTCAAGTTAAAATGTGTATGTTTTAAGCACTTGGGAAGTTTAAGGATCCGACTGACGGGGACATAAATCCCAGTTTATTCACGCTGGAGTCCCTGTGTCTAACTGATCCTTTAAAAAAAAAAAAAAAGAGGCAAGAATGAGCCTGGCATATTTTTTACTTGTTTTACAGTAGGCAAAAGAAAAAGCCTCAAACTGTCAATCTGGTGAGTAATTTATTAGTGCCTGCTTGCACTTCCAAGCCTTTATGTGCTAATCCAGGGAAGGCAGCACTTCCTCAAGCACTTCCTTGTTTAATAGGAGATGGAAAGGGGGCTGGGGGGGTCTCCCTGCTTTGGAGCAGCTTCTCAGGGCATGGATGGGGGTGCCCGGGGAGTTCTGGCTCTGCCCACGTACCACAGCATTCCTCCTACCCTGCTCATCCTCCCTGCAGCTCCCTGTGGATGCCTCAGGATGCAGGATCATGTCCTGGGCACAGGCAGGATGAGCCCTGGCCTTTGGTAACGAGAAGGAGGAAAAAGATACAACCAAAAAAAGGCAGGAACATAAACGACCAAAGCAGAGCAGGGAAGGAAAACCTGTCATGCCCTAAGGTGGTGCTGAACACCGTCTGCAGGTGCCTGGGCCTGCAGGTGGGGTTTGGAACCGCTGGTGACACGGTCAGGGACCCCTGTCGTGTCCCAGGAGCACTCGTGACCACACATGAGAATCGTTTGTCTGGACCCCCGCGGAGCACAGGAAGGGACACCGAGGTTGGGGACTCTACTTCAACTCAGCATCACCAGAACAAGACCTTGGAAGCCGGTTAAAGCCCATTTCTGAAAGGCTTTGGAAAAAGGCAAAGCTTCAGGGAAGAGCAAGAGTAGAGATTTGGAGATTTCCCCTCCTCCTCCCCTGAGTGTCCCTTACTGCCCCCCTGACCACTGCCCCCACACCCGAGCATCCTCCTCTGCACCATCCACAGACCCCGGCATTTCCCCCTCTCCATCCTGCGCCTGGAGCTGGAGCACATCTCCATGGCTGCTGGCTGGTGAGCTGCCTGCCAGCCCGAGCACAGAAACCACCATCCCCTTCCCTCCAGCTAATTCTGCCCCCGGTTCTGGGCAAAAGCAGCTGGGGAGAGGCTCTGTGTGACAAACACGCTTCCATATCCAGCAAGGGATATTTGCTGCTGGTGGCTGGGGCGCTGGGAGGGCTCCTGTGTCCCCCGGGGGGCTCCTGTGTCCCCCTGCCCACTGCAAAGTGGCCTTAGGAGAGAGCGGCGGGGGCCAGGGGGACTCAGCTCCAGCACGGGCTCAGCTTTCAGGTTCCATCCAAATGCCTAATTAAATTTTCAGAGCGCTAACTGCTCGGGATCCAACACAAATAGCTGCAGAAGCCAGAGGGAAAGCAGGGAAAGGATGGAGGGGGGTCGGGGGGAGAAAGGAGGGAGAAACCTAAAACAAATAAATTAATTAAACAAATAAACAGGGAGAGAAATAACAGAGGCAAAGTAAACTAAAAGCAGCAGCAGCCCTGGCGGCCGGAGCACTCATTAGCTGCGGGAGAGGAGGGAAGTGTCTCGCTGTCTGGGGCTGTCATCCTTCATCCTGACGAGCACTTAGGGAGTCGCGACCCCTTTCAGCATCGCCATACAGGCAATCAGCCCCTCGCATCGGTCACCGCCGCCGCGCCGCATCCCCGCCTCGCCACAGGCACACGCTCGGGAAGAGGGACATTATATCCCCGCAAACAGGGCTGGGGGAGGCTCTGCCCAGCGCTGCTGCCAGGCTGCGCACGGAGGAGCCGCAGCAGAGGCAGGAGCTGCCGAGCCGCAGCCCTGGGGGTGCCCCCGGCCCCTCGCCCCGGCAGCGGCTGGGGAGCAGCGCATCCATTTGTGCTCACGCCGAGCTGTCAGCGAACGCTGATTGCCGCTGGGTTCGAAGGGGGCTTTTCCCTTTGCCGTCTGCCGAGGAGGAGCCCGGGAGCGGATTGTGGCGAGGGCAGGGGCTGGGGGTGGCTGTGACCCCCGGGCCGCGGGGAAGGGGGCTCGCAGCGGGGCTGCTGCCGGGGCACGGCCGGCTGCTCTGCCCGGAGCTCTGGGGTGATGTGGAGCACGGCTGATGCTGAGGGAGGCTGAGCTGGAGCCTCGGAGCGACGGCTGCTGCCCTCCACCCCTGCCCAGCGCCGGCAACAGCGCGGCCCTGCCTGGAAAATGGGAGCAGCCGCCGGCTCGGGGGGCTCAGGGCAAGGGGAGGAGGACACGGAATCCTGGGCTTGTTCCACTCGGGCTCACCGCGACACGGAGCCAGCAGTGTCACGGTTCCCTCTCCACGGAGCCGCAGCTCCAAACACACCGAAACACCTCTGGATTCCCTCTGCAAACATTGCTTGTTCTGCTGGACTGTTTGCTCCTCGTCAACACAGGGGAAATTTGTCCGGGTGCTTCACCACCTCGAGAGCAAACAGTGTGCGGTTATTTAAGCCAAAAAAGCAAACACTTCTTCCACCAAAATGCAGAGTTAAAAAAGACAAGGGAAGAAAGGGATGTGCCTGTACCCTGGGAGAAGATGCAGAGCATCAGGACCCCCTGGCAACGCTGGCACAGTCAGCTCCATGCCGGGGGAGCCGGGGAAGGGGTAGCACACAGCTCTGACTGGCTTTGCCACAGTCGTGCCCCTTTTTGGGAGCCTCTGCTGAGGCCCACGGTCTGCATGGGATGTCACAGCCTGCGGGCAGGGCTGCCCAAAGGCACCACAGGTTCAGAGCCGCTGCTGCTACAGCTCAGACCTTTAATTTTTATTTATTTCTTTCTCTGCTTTCAATGAAAAGAAACTGAACCTCTGTTTCAGTTTCCTCTCATTCCATAAAGGGATATCAGTTACACTGTGAGTCCAATTTATTCTTTTCTATGTATTCATTAAATCCCAGGTTGTTACCGCGCTGTTTAATGGAATTGATGGTGTAATTAAGCTACAGGCAGACATTAACCACCAGAACTGTCAGGGAGGTTTAGGACCCTTTACTGCTCTGTTCCCGGTGTTATATGGCTCCTGGTTTCATAACGATGACTCGAGCCAGTTACATCCAAATATTCCCTGGCCAATCCAGAGTGAGTCCAGATTTACCCCAACAAACCTCAGCTTCAGGTTGCATAACACGGGAATAATGATCTCATCCCATTGCTGGGGGCTGGAGCGAGGGGAGCAGTCTGGGACAGTTTGCAAATCACTCTGAGGTTCGCCAAAGGGCTGATGTGTTGCTGCTCTCAGAGGCATCAGCTCCACAGACATGAGCAGCTCTCACACGTGTGTGAGTGCCTGACCCCGTTTTCACTCCTGTGCAGGGAAGTGCATCCAGTTTGACGTTGCTGACAGTCCCGCCCAGCACTCTGGCCTGTGCCAAAATCCTCTTTTCTCCCCCACAATCAAACCTGCCCTGGTCCCTTCCCTCCTCATCGAGAGAAGCACAAATCACAGACGCTGGCTGGAGCACCGGCACCGTCCCCCACGGGCAGAGCAAAGGCAGCACCGAGGGGTTGGGAACCTCCCCAGCCCTGGGCTGCCTCCCTCCTCCCGGCCTTGAGCACCCCCCACGCTCATCCAGCACCTTTGGCTCCCACCAGGGATGGTGCAAAGCCCCTGGCAGATAAACACTGCCCGCTGGAATCTGCCTGCACCAGGAGAGCCCGGACTGGGCTCTGTCAGTCAAGGAGGAGATGTCCAGCTCCGGTGGAGGCCGGAGCAGAGGGAACCTGGTGGGCAGCACCCACCCTCCACAGGAACAGCCACAGCTCTTCGCTGCTCCCTGCCTGAGGCTGAAGCTCCCAGAGGCTTTAGGGATGGGGGTGAGGCCATAATAATAATAACTGCCATTGCGTTCGAGATCACTTCCCGAGCCTTATCAGCCGGAGATATCAGCATCTGATCACACGGTAATTACCAGGCCAGATTTGCACTAATTGGCTCTCTGGAGTAAAGTTACCTCCGATCTGCATGTCCTGGGTGTTCAGCAGGCAGCGATTTACAGCCCAACCGGCTCGCTGGGATGATCTAACAGGGATTAGCCGCAGCCACCAGCCAGGGAGCCAGGGACCCTTGCCAGACGCACGTCTGCAAGCTTTAGGGAAAAGACATGGCTTTTTAGGGAAAAACTGTGTCTGGGGGCTCTGGCACCATCTGTGCACAGCCCGGGTGCCCCTCCAGGTCCCAGTCTGTCCATGGTCTGGTTTGCATAATGGGATGAGAAAATAACACGGTGGCTTTTACGAGGGGATGGATCCAAACCAGGGGTGGGTGTGCTGTGGGAAAGGATGGTTCCCGTGCCCACCTGCAGGACAAGGAGCGCTGGAGGGGATCCTGGGGAGCGTAACCCCGTACCCCAGCACCGAGATAGCCCTGGGAAAGGGTCTTCAGCCTTGGAGGCTCTTTGCCCTCCCTTGGTGGCCGGTTCTGCGCTGCTCCTGCATCCATCCAGCAGCACCAGCAGATCTTACCCCCGCCAAAGCTCTGCTGGTTTCTTCTGGTTCTCCCTGGTGTCCTTGGAATGACCAAATACCATCTTTCCGTGTCTTTTTTCCTTGTTTTTCTTCTGTAATACTGTATGTTTCGAAGGGCAGGTTTCTCAAAGGCACTCCAAAACGAAACCTACCAGTTAAACATGGGAAATGCCTCTTCTGCTTTACTGCAGCTTCAGCTGAAAAATGGAGACTTAAGGAAAATCATGCAGAGAAGCCAAGTTAGGGTTTTTTTAAACTATTCTTTTATAAATCAGTTTTCTTTCCTGAAAACACCTCAGAAAATCTCCGAATCATCACCTGGGCGATGGGAGTTGGTAACACGGAGAGGGGGCCCTTCTCCAGGGCAGGATTTTTAATAACTTCCTCACCACGGGAGGCTGTTCGAGAATCTCAGCTGGAAGATTTTTTTCACCCAGCTGGATCTTGCATTCTTCTTACATCATTAACTCACTGAGATAATTTCTGAAGAGGGGTTTGTTAGGAGCTGGTTTGATTTCCTTCCTGACAAACCTTCCAGGTAAATCTTGGTGATTTTTTTGTTTTCCAAGGGAGAGCAAAGCCTCTGATGTGACAATCACCGTGTCCTGCCAGACCAGCACACTTGTCCCAGGGTAGGGAACGCAGATGTCAAATTTTGCGGCTCCTTTGGGGCAGCCAGGGCTCTGCCTGACGGATCCTGGCTGCTCTGGGGATGCTGTTCCTGGAACGCTGGAGTGGTCCTGGTGGGACGCGGTGCCGGGGCAGCGGCAGCAGCAGCTCGGAGCCTCCCGGTGCCGTGTCCTGCTCCTCAGCTCACGCTTCAATTGGCAGGTTGGAGGCTGAGAAGAAATGTTTCTTTCACAGCACATTACCAGCAATCACAGTCCTTCTTTCTTCTTTATATCTAAAGAAATCCTCACTATTGCCAGGGCCAGAGGTCAACGCTTTCCTTTCTGCTGCTCTCACTGCCTCACGTCTGCTCTGCTTCTCCCAGAGCTCTGAAGTTTGTAACAGGTTGGGGTTTTTTTTCTTATCTTCAGCTGAGCACTTGGGATTCGGTTTTTTTCTTTATACTTCCTTTCAAGAGCCCTGCAAACAAGACTCCAGACCCCGGGACCGTTTGGGCACCCATCCATCTCCTGAACCCTGTGAGTCTGGCCAGATTCTGCTCTGCCAGAAGTAACACAAGGTCATATTTCAAGTCCATAGCAAATTATTACTGGAAAATGACCCTGCAGCCATGAGTTTCCCAGGTAATCCAACTGCTGCTCTTGCATTGCTTTCAAATGAGTTGCCTTTTAATTCTATCAAGCGCTCGCTTGATCTCACAGCACAGGGAAGGATAAATATTGCTCCTACTCCAGGAAACAAAGTGGCTTTGGCTGAGAAAATATGCCTTGGGGAAAAATTGGTCTGGCCTGGCTCTTATGAATGACACAGGTGGAGAGGGAACGGGGAAGTCTCTGTCAAGGGCTGCTCCCCTGCACGCCGTGGCCTCTCCCCATGACTCATCCCTGGCTGAGGGATGACTTAGGAGTGACAGGGAAGCCGATCTCCATTAAACCCAAATCGTTTGTCACCGTGCAAGGAGCAGTGACAAGGAGGACAATTAGCCCGAGCAGGAGGTGATGTTTATGATGTGGAGCCCTGCCCATTAGCCAAGTGTTTATCAGCCGGGTGTTTGCCCATCCCTGAAGGGCAATGAGGGAGTTTGGTGGGGTCGGGGAAAGGCCTTGCCATCCTTCTCCAGAGCCTCTGCTTTCATTAAAAAGATCATAAAAGTAGAATAATAAAGCCGTTCTTGCTATCACTCGTGGCAAAGCCGTCCTGCGGCAGCTGATGCCGCCTGTGTTTGCAGTGAGTTTGGACCAGGATTCCCCAGATGAGGAGAGCCAGAGCCTGGGGTGGGCAGGGGATGCCCCACTGTGGGTGGGGGTCGATGCATCGCTGTTGTGTGGATTCTGCAGCTGTAGCCACCAAAGAGCCATCGCACGGTCACTGCTTTTAATGCTCTGGCAGCACGGGGCACAGGAGGGGTTTAATTTCTTTAAGGGCAGTCTCATTTGGCAGATTTGGCTCAGAAAATGGATTTATCCAAAGCAGAACAAAAGCACGGGGTCACCACAAGGAAGAACTGTGAGAGCACACAGCACATCCTTCCTCCCCGGGAGCCCCGAGCCACTTCTCCCCAAAGATCCACCGCTGGCCTTCGCCGCCTCCTTCAGCTCTTCCTTTTGAGTAGCAGAGGAGTTTCCCACGTTTGGCACAAGCTGTCATCCGGCTCAGCCTGAATTTCCCAGCGAGGCTGAGACCTGGGCTTCCCAGAGACATGTCCCATTTTCTGCTTTCTGCTCCGGCAGAGCCGGGGAGCCCGCGGAGGGGACGCGCCGCGGCGTTCCCTGCCCAGAGCTCCTCTCCAGCAGCCTCGCGCTGGGCTCCTGCTTGTTTTTGCTGTACCTGTGGGTGGATGTGGGAGTCTTTGATCATCCGGGATTACTGCAGCATTATGAGCTTTCAAACAGCAGTGGCTGCTCTGGATACAAAAGTGGGTCATGTACGGTGCTGTGCCTGCACGGCTGCTTTGATGCACAGGGAAGGGGGAGGCCGGGATGGAGGGTGGAGGGGTGGGCTGGGGCATGGCTTCTGTGGGGCAGGTTCAACTTCAGGTCCTGGGAGCCTGGCTGGGTGCGCTGGCAGCGCTGCCTGGGGGCTAAAGGCTCTCTGTGGAAGTGGAGGATCGCTGTTTCCAGGAGATGGGGGAGATGCAGGAGATGGAGCCATGGACAGGCTTTTCCGTGCCCAGCTCTCAGCTTCCTCCTCTCCCCAGCCCTGCAGTGGTGCACGACACGGGAGCTGCCAGGAGCAGGGAATTGTGCATTCCCTCAGATGTGTTCTCCTGCTAATGAAATAATGTAGGAGACATCGTTCCCCGTCACTTCCAGTTACACCCCCCCGTGCCAGAGCCTGCCAGCATTCCCCTTCTGCGTGAGGGTAACAAACCTCTGCTAAAAAGAAAGGCCATTAATAATAATTACCACAAAGAAGAAAAAAAAACCCTCTCTCTTTCTCTCTCTCTCTTTTAATGAGTCCTAAAAAAAAAGTTTCTTAATTGAAAAGCTTTCTACTTTGGAGGCAGCTCCAGCACTTCAGAGCAGCCCAGGCACCAGCAAGCGAAGATGAAACAGAGGAGTGGGTCAGACGGTGCCTGATGGGGGCCGAGGAACCGACCTCAAAGCCAGGGGCACATGGACACCATCACTGACATTCAAGGAGCCACCAACAAAGCACTAATTGGACTGGAAGGAGGCGGCAGGTGGAAAGAACCAAGGGGAAAACAGCTCGGGAGCAAACATCATTAGAAAGAGAAGTTCAGGCGAGGAAGAGGAGCGGGTCCTGAGCGGCGGGTCCAAGCAAAGGGTGGCTCTCAGAGGACCCCCAGCACTGCCTGTGCCCATGGTGAGGATCAGCAGGCTGGGACCTCTCCTGCTGCCTCTGCAGGGGCTGCAGGGGCTCAGGGGGATGATGCCAGAGCAGGGCAGAAGCGCCTCCATGGCGTGGGAGGAGGCAGGCGGCTCCCTGAGCAGGACCTGTCCCCACAGGGTCTAACGCAGAGCCTGTACTTCAATCGAGAGCAGAACCCATCGAAGGCAGGGAGTAATCTGCTCGTGTCTGGAAGGGGCTGGAGGATTTATGAGCCCACCTGTCTGGTGGTGAAGTGCCCTCCTGGTAAATGCTTTCCTAAGCGTGCGTTCATCTTCCTCCCTTGGCAGCGGCCATGCAAGGACAGGCGGTGAGAGCCGGGGAGGGAGGAGGGAGGGAGGGACAGCAGGGACATTAACCTGGCTGGACGATCACTCTCCATTCCAGGACTGGGTACTGACCCACAGCATGACAAGGGGCCCCAGGACAACCAATTTAAGCCGTTGCTGCGGTGCAGGAAGGCCAAAAGCCAGGAGCCCTCCGCAGGCCTGGCACCGGCTCGTTTCCTGTTTCCAGTTCATAACTGATGAGCCAGAGCTTTATCAGCTGGCAAGACAGGGCAACTGCTGGAGCATCCGCTGCCCCCACCCAATGGGTCCAGAGAATGGCCACGGACACGTCACCTCCCAGCTAGGAGGGCTCATTTCCTGCCGCCCTGGTGCCTGTGCGGGGTGGCCGCTCCTCCTGCGGTGTTCACAGCCTGGCAGCAGCCCAGCCCTGGGCAGAAAACGCTTCCACTGAGGCTTGATTGATCGCCTCACATTTGGCTACTCACCCGCTGGATTAATGAGCCGTGGGATGCAGGATGTGGCAACATGCTCTGCCCAACGGCATCCGTGTGGCCTCTCCCCCCAGGGTGACCCAGAGGGGACACTCCAGCCCCGTGTGCCTGCAGTGTCAGTGCCCTTGGCAGCCCATCCTGCTCCCTGGCTGCTGTCTTGGGGACTGGGAATGGCTGGAACCACGCAGGACACCTTCAGAAAGCCCAGAATTTACAAGACAGGAAGATCCAGTGTGGGCTCAGCACCTGGACGCTCTGGTGTTCCTCTCACACCAGTTTCTGTTCCTCTCCTTCCAATTTTTGTGCCCTTGCTCAAGACAGCCTAATTATTGCACAGCCCAGACAGAACTACCAGAAGCCCAAAGTACCCATTTCATTATCTTTATGCAAGCAAGTGTTTTTCTCTGCCAACACCCCCCTGCTGCACTGGCCCTTGGAGCAGCTCCACAAATCAGACATTATCATCGTTGGGATAAATGATGTAAGGAAGAAAAGGGATACAACAGTCTGTTGCAAAGTTACCATCAGGCTCTGCCTCCCAAATTGGCTCAGAGAAATTAGCAGGAAGGAAGGAAGGATCAGACAAAATGATAAACCTGCTTACCTGCTCATTAATTTAATCTCTTCTTTTTTCCTCCCCTCTTCCAGCCTTGTGCTTTCTGTAACTGTAGTGAACAGCAAAGTCCTTGATGAAAGGGAGACGACGTCTGGAAGCACAAAGATTAAAGGAGAGTTTTTAGGATTAGCCTTTGATTTCCTTTTTTTTTTTTTTTTTTTTTTCTTTTCCTTTATTTTATTTTTTTTGTCTTTGGGTTGTGGTGATTATTGCTGCTCCTCTCTGAGCAATCCTGGGTGCATCTGAGGGAGCGCACAGGCTCTCCAGCAAGTTCTGGCTGTTTTTCTGAGGACAAAGTAGCAAATGTGCATCAGCCCCTTCTCCTTTCCCCCTGCCACAGCTGGGAGTGCTCCCCTCGGGCAGGAGATGCTGAGGCTGAGAGTTTGCAGGGACAGCAAAGCCATTTCTAAATGACTGGATTTATAAAGCAGGACCTAGCTGGGAATGGCAGGAGGGCTCCTTCCTTCAGCACTGGAATGTTCCTTCATTTGGAACAGCTTTTTCCTGTTGAATCGGGTTTTTGAGTCCCATCTGGAAACCAGGCTGAGCCCCAAGCGGAGAGCCTTTGGTTCTGGAGATGCAGAACCAAAGGAAACTGTGAGGTGCCAGTGGCAGGGCACGGGCAGGGTGAGGAGAGACTCCTGCACAGACCCACAGCGATCAGGCAGAGCCCAGCAGCACCAACTCATCAGCTTTGTGTAGCAAACATCCTTGGAATGTTTCCAGAGCCAGCACCAGAACAAATGAATGAAACAGCAAACACCAGTGAATTTCCTTCCTGAAAACGCAAAATATTTCCTTGCTAAGGTAAACAGCTGGAGGTCATTGCTGGGAGCCTGGAGCACCACCTGCCCAGCACAGCTCGGCTCAGCTCGGCTCAGCTCCCATGTCCTCCTCGTTCTCCCGGTGCAGCAGGAGCCATGGCACCGGATCGACGGAGCATCGAGATGCCGAGGAGGCTGTGCCGGGCTGGGAATGTGATTGATGAGCTCACAGCCAGGCTCCAGGGCTGCGGTTGGGCTCTGGCCATGCTGGCGCTCGGCGAGCAGCCTCCAATTAGGTGACCCCCCAGGTCTCCCTATTGATTTTGGGGGGAAGGTGTACTTTTCTCATTACGCCTTTGGCAGCAGCGCTGGCGGGGCTGGCGCGGGAGGCCCTGGCAGCAGAACAGTGCTGGGGGCTGCTCAGGGGGCTCTGGGGGCCCGGCAGAGCGGGGGGTGCACACAGGATGCTCACCAGGCATCCCCCCTGCCCCTCAGGGGAGGATGGGCACTGATGGGTTCCCCCTCCAGCCCCCTTCACTGCTGCTCACAATGACCCCAGCTGCTCAGGGCCAGGCCGGGCCGTGGTGTCACCTCTGCTTCCATGACAAGTGCCCCACTTTAAGCCCTGGGAGTATAAGGTTCATTTCTCAAGCAGCGCTGCCTCCCCCTCGCTCATTAAACAAAGGAGGGGGAAGAGCCTGAGAAGACAGAGTTCCTAAATTAATCAGCACAGTTTCCTAACGAATGCCCTTTATGTTTTACATAATAATATAAAGCTTTTTTCGGAGACAAGAGCCTTCTACATCAAAGATCCCTCTCTCCCACTCTGAACTTTTGAGCCCTTCTCCTTGGAATTAATGTGGAAAGGCCTAAATGGAGTTTGAGAGCAGCTCGAGATCACATCTGGAGCAAGGAGCAGGGCTGGCCCCGCTCAGCAGGCGGCTTCCCTTGGCTGTGTGCGCTCACAGAGAGAGGTGGAATTGCCGGAGCAGCCACAGTGACCAGGGACAGGGAGCTCTGTGTCTGTCCCTCTGCGCTGGTGTCACCCCCTGAGAGAGGTGGCTCAGGGGAGCAGGTTTAATTTGATTCCGCAAGCTCCAAGCCTGTGCCTGGATGCTGTGCACCACGGGCTGTGCAAACGCAGCGGGACAGGCTCCAGTGCCCCTATTTACCCTGCTCCCTGGCCAGCCTGGCACGATTTGGGAGCTTAATGCAGGATAATGCTAGAGGGCAGATGATCAAGGGCATCCACAGCAGCCCTGCCAGCCCTTGCTCTGCTGGTGTGGGTACAAAGCTTTGCAGTGAAGTTTGACATTTCCCTTTGGACGAACAAGTGCAGGACCCATAGAGGGCTGAGAGAGCGATGGGAGCGGCCCAGGAGCAAAATCTCCATGGTTTACTCCATATGGTTTGGTCAGAGGTTGGACTCGGTGACCTTGGAGGTCTTTCACAACCTTAATGATTCTGTGGTTCTGTGTTCTCTCCAGCCCAGATGAAGACCCCCACTTCTTCCCCTTCTTCCTTCTCGTCATGTGGCGTCCTTTGGGAGAGCCTGGCCAGCCCCAGCTCCTGGGGACCACGGCTGTGCTGAGCTCCTGAGCCCACTCTGCCCCATGCCGGGATCACTGTTCCTCGTTCTGGCCAGATGAGCTCCGCCACTGCCGCTCTCAGCTCTCAGCAAAATGCAAATTGCTGCGCTTGACCTCCCTGGGATAACGAGGGGAAACCTCCCCTAATTAGCACTGCAGTCTGTGGGTGAGAGAAACCAAATGTTGACTGTAGAGCGGCTGCACTTACTGTAAATTCCAACATATGCTGTGGAAAAACGCCGCCCAAATAAGGCTTGGGAAGCACGGGGTGTTTAAATAATAATGAACACTCACTGCTGTTTATTGCAGAACACAACGTAATCAAGGCAAAGCTGCGGTGCTGTGTCCTCCTCCCTGCCAGGACGCCGTGAAGGGCCAGCAGTGGAGGCTGGGGAATCCCTGGGACACAGCCAGGCTGCAGCAGGAATTCCAGGGGTGAGCGCAGGATTTACAGGCATTAGCAACGAGACCTGTGGCGTCCTTTGAGGGGACCCTGCGGGATGGCTGCAGCAAGGGCTTGCAGCTGGTGAGGTGTTCTCCAGCACTCAGAGGTTTCTGCTGGTCACTTGCAGTAGTCCAAAGTATATAAAATATTTATTTGCTCCTAATTAGGTGTAATTACCACTTAACCTGGAGGAGGGATGTACCCAGCGTGCCCGGCAGCTCGATACACTCGCAGCTGAACAGCCTCCACTGCAGATAATTAAAAGAGAAGGGCTCCTGCCTGCCTGGCCTCCGCAGCCGAGTGTTTGTTTTAGTGAGGAGAACCTCGTGTGCCTGAGCTCATCCCAGGGCCGCCAGCTCCTCTCGATGATGCCCGAAAGCCAAGCCAGCCTCATCTCACCTGCAATTTCCATGGGAATAGTTGCTCCTCTTCTCAGTAATTCAGCTCTGGCTCAAGCTGTTCTTCCCCAGTTTCCTGCCTCCAAGGGCACTTGTCCACCCAGCTCCATCCCATGGCATCGGGCTCATGGCTGCTCCTCGCTCACTGCTGGTCATGGCCCCGTCCCTCTGCTGCTCTTCCGAGAGCTGGGAGGATGAGAAAAAATTGGTTATAAGATACCCAATTAACATTTCATCTATCAGAATCATGTCAGAAAAAAGAAACGGGTGCATTCACACGGCCAGTGCCTCCCTGCTACCTCTGTGTCCTGCTCAGACCCACCAGGGGTTGCTCCTGCTGACCGTGACGAGCTCTGCCTGAGCCCCAGCTCCAAAGGGACAGCAGGATCACCCACGCTGCTCCCTCTTCCATCCCCCCTCCTCAAGGACAACAGCAACAGCTGCCTGAGTTTCAAGGACTTCAACACGTTTGGGCAGAGCCACCCAAACCCCACTCATTTAGGCCAACACGTGTGCACAGGGGCTCGGGGAAAATTCCGCTCCCTCCCCGCGGCAACGGGGTCAGAGCAGCCTGCGGAGAGCCGGGCTCAGCCAGCGCCTGGGCACGTGGGAGCGGCTGTGCCACCACATGCCAGCCCTGTGGCCACGCCAGGTGCCAGCCTCCCCCCACGGGATGTCCCACGGGGCAGGGATGCAGCACCCGCACCCAGCAGGGCCTCGCGTCCCCACTGAACCCCCGCTCCGGGACACGGGGCAGCCCAGCCCTGCAGGACAAACCCCGCCACCAGCTCATCCCAGGACCAGCTGCTGCCGACAGACAAAGGGTTTTCAACGTTGCTGGACCCAATAAACAGCTGTTCTTCCCCACTCCCAGCCATCAATCACGGGTGACAGCCTTCCCCCCATGGTCAAGAGTGTGCTTTTCACCTTAATTTCTAAGAAGGGCTTTTTCACCAGTTGGAAACTCATAAATACCACTTTGCAAGCCCAGGTAGGGCTAATGATGGATGGCTGCTTCACAGATATGCCAGAGGCTGTGACCTAATTGTCACCGAAATACTTCCTGATTAACTAATAGATAAAACCCAATTAAAACTTCTGCTCTTCCCAAAGTCCCTGGCACCTACTATTTCTCCCCTTCTCAAACTCTCTCTTAAATTAGATCCAGCCTGGCTGGGCTGCTCTGAACAGATGAGGCTGCTCTGTCCACCACCTTCCCTGCAGCAATGGGGGCTTTCGTGGGAGTCCCAGTAGGCCCACAGAGGGATTTGCAGCCAGTCACAGATGTGAAATCCCTCAGGAGAGATCCCTGAAACTAGAGGATAGTGACAGCAGAAAGGGCACACTTTATTCCCCCTATTTTTCCTTTTTCTTCCTCCGCTGAATAAAACTGCTGCATAGATAAGCTGCTCTAGGACATTTACTTTGATGTGCAACAAGTTAATTACTGTAATAGGTTCATCCTTCTCCCCTAGTATTGACTTGTGTAGAACATCCATATGGATTGTCATGGAGTTCCTAATTTTGACTCCATTTATTCTTTAAGCAGCCCTAGCCAGAGTGCACCTGCAGAAGGATTTGTTCCAAATCCCGTGTACCAGGTGTATCCACAATTATTTGCTCCCCTGACACTCATCTCAATCACCTTTGGAGGGAGGGGGCTCACAGATGCCGCATCCTGCAACTGCTGGCATAGGGAGCAATTCCAGGGACCACGAGGCTCCGAAGCCCCTGGTGCGGGAACCCTCTCGCAGCTGCAAAAAACCCCAGATCCTCATCTGGTGTTTTCAGCAGCACCCCCTCTGCCCAGGGGCTGGATTTGTGGTCCAGCTCAGCAGCTGGACACATCCCCTTGTCCAGGCAGCTGCTGGCTCACCCACCGCTGCCCCACAGCTGCCCTGGCACCCTCGGACCCCAGCCCGGGACCCCCGCACCCCTCCCAAGGCGGAGCAGGGAGCCCTCCAGCACACTGCTGAGGCCAGGCCGCTGAACTGCCACATTGTCTCCAATTTCCTGCTCTTGATCCAGCTCCACAGGCAGGATCAGCCTGACCGGGCTCATCGCAGCGCTGCAACCTCGGCGGCGCCGCGGGGGAACCGGGAGGAAAAGGGCGGAGCAGGGAAGAGCCATCAGCTCGGGGCGAGCCGGCGCAGCGGCCCCGGTGACCTTCCGGCAGGAGCCGGGGGCACTGCGTGCCCTTGCGCTGCTCTCGGTGCCGAACGAGCCGCGGGGCTCCCGAGC
>VZTX01011448.1:2764-35683 GCA_013400915.1 Pardalotus punctatus
CCCAGGGGACCCCCAGGGACAGCCAGGGATACCCAGGGACACCCAGGGACAGCCAGGGACACCCAGGGGACAGCCAGGGACACCCAGGGACACCTAGAGACACGCTGGGACAGCCAGGGACACCCAGGGCTGAGGGCCCTCTGGGCTGGGGCTCCTCTGGAGGCTGAGCAGCCTCAGCTCCCCCAGCCTTTCCCGGGCACCGAGATGCTCCAGGCCCTTCCTCATCTCTGCTGGCCCTGCTGCAGGAGCTCCGTGTCCGTGCTGGGCTGAGGATCCGAGCTGGACACAGCACCCCAGAGGAGCCTCCAGGGCTGGCCACAGGGGCAGCATCGCTCCCTGAGCTGCTCACAGCACCCCAGAGGTGCCCCCAGGGCTGGGCAGAGGGGCAGCACCACTCCCTGAGCTGCTGACCCTGGATCCCCTCGGCCTCCTTGTCCCCAGGGCGCTGGGCTGGCTCAGGGACAGCTCATTGTCCCCCAGCTCCTCTGCAGAGCTGCTCTCCAGGTCACCCTGGTGCCTGGGATTTTCCCTCCCCGGGAGCAGGACCTGCATTTGTCCTTGAACTCCAGACAGTTCTTTCCTGCCCATCTCTCCAGCCTGGAGGTGATCTGGCCACTCCTCCCAGCTGTGAACAGCTCCATCTGCATCCCGTGATGTAGATTGGAAATCAGGAAAACTTTGTTTGCTGAAAGGCTTGTCAAGTCCAGGGAAAGGGTGGAACTGCCATCCCTGGAAGTGTTAATTAATTATGTAGATGTGGTGCTTAGAGATGTGGGTTGGTGGTGGCCTCAGCAGGGCTGGGTTAGTGGTTGGCCTCGGTGATCTTAGAGCTCAGTTCCAACCTTCATGATTCCAAGAGTGGGAAAAGAAGGATATGAGGTTTGCTCTTGGAATGGGGAAACTGAGGCATGGAGAAAGAATGAGCCCATGGATTCTGCAGCAGAGCTGGGAAGCAAATTCAGGCCCATCTCAAGGTGTTTTTTCCAGAAGATCCATCTTTTCCCCTTCACCGTCTCCTTCGGCATCTTTTCCAAATCTTTGATCTATAATGAAATCCAGAGGGAAATACCCTCCCCTTTGGTTCAGGAATCAGGGGATGGGAGGTGGGTCCTGCTGACAGCAGGGGCTTTATCCCCCACCCCAGGACCCTCCTGGCATCTCCATGGTCAGTGGTGCTTGGACAGGGATTGGGGGTCCATGGTGTGGGAGCTGTGAGGGAAAACAACCACCCGGTCAGCAGGGATTCTGTCCCACTTGATTTAATCCAACAGTTTCTCCAGCCTCTCCTACTGTCTCTCCTAATGTATTCCTATTTGTTTGATCTCCTACAAACTTCCCCTCTCTGATCTCCTGATGAAATAATAAATCTGGGGCCCTTGAAGACACTTCACGGCAGGAGACTCTAAACGAAAACCCTTTTAAGCATTTAGAGGTTTTTTAATGTGACAATCCCCTCCTGCAAGGGTACAGTATATCCTGGATTGCTCCTGGCTGCTCCCTGGGCAGCACGGGGCCATAAAACCTCTGTCTGCGGGAACACAGGATGTGGAATATCCTCCTGCCATGTGGCCAAGGAGCTGATGAGCAGATGCAGAGGATGCTTGCACCTTTGGAAAGGTGCACACCTGTATTCAGAGTGTGATGGGCATAAGGTGGGCGTGCTTATGCAACTGTGATGGGGAGGCAAGAGGAGTTGGAGGGAAGGTATTGCTTATTTTTGCTCTTTAAACTGCTTTAAAAGATAAAAATAACCTCACTGTGAAGTGTGTAGGAATGTTTTTTGTGATACCTGGCTGGAGAATGTAAGAAATAGGGGTCATTATGGGCAGCTCTGCTCGTTATAAATAGTGATACCAACTTGTGGTCTGATCTGCTTGCTGTCCTTGCTACTCCAATTATAAGGCAGGAATTAATTAAGACCAATAGCCTGGGCACTGCAGATAAGCTGGATCCATGGGCTGGGTTTTCCTGGGAGCTCCTTAATGGCATAAAAGCTCTTGGAGTACCCACAGATGAATAAAAGGAGATTTTGGTCCCGAGTAGAGACAAAAGAAAATGCTATTGGAAAGACACTGGAACTGGTTCTCCAGAGCAACTCTGGCTGCCCCTGGATCCCTGGGAGTGTCCAAGGCCAGGCTGGACAGGGCTTGGAGCACCCTGGGATGGTGGGAGGTGTCCTTGCCCATGGCAGGGGCTGGACCAAGATGGGCTTTAAGGTCTCTTTCAACCAAAACCACTCTGGGATTCTGTGGTTCGGTGTCCTGCCCACAGAGCGATGGAGAGCCCCTCTGCCCCGGGCTGAGATGGAATTTCAATGGTGCTGTTGGAGGCAGGGACGGAGCTTGGATCACCAGAGCTGCTGAGCGCTGACCCCGGCGCTCGGGCACGGATGCTCCTCAAAGCCTTTCCTGATCCCCTGTGCTGAGCCCGCAGCGAGCTCCTTACGATTTCCCTGCAAAACCTGAGCTGTTTCGCGCAGGGAAATGCTGCACTGAGTCCGGCAGGGCTGGGCACTGCTGCAAAACCTGCTGGAATTGGAGAGCTCTGGAAAACGCAGTGCCATCGTGTGGCTTTGCCGCCGGTCCCTGCTCCCGCGGCAGGGACAGCGGCTCGGGGTCCCCACGCAGCTCCGCAGAGTCAGCCCCGGGATGCGTTCCCTGCCTCTGATCTCTTTACGGTGTGTAACGAGGTTTATTTAGTGGTTTTGGCTGCTGCTGCTCTGAATTGCATTGGGTCCCTCAATCTGCGGTCTGATCGCATCAGGGTCCCGAAGATCCCTAATGGAATTTGCTGCTGTTGAGGATTGGAGGGAGGAGGAGGAGGAGGGCAGCTTTGGGGGATCTGGCAGCTAAAGAGCATCTAGTGCTGGGAAATAAAGTGTCTGTGCTGCAGGTCGTGTGTTTCTGTAGGGCGGAGGCGTGTTTAGGGAGTCTGGAGCGCGAATCATGGAATCATTTCTGTTGGAAAAACTTCTGAGGTCACTGGGCCCAATTGTGAAGCCAGCACGGCCAAGCCCATCCCTGAGCCATATTCCCAAGGGCCACATCCACGTGGTTTGAGGTCCCTCCAAGGATGGTGAGTCCACCACTGCCCTGGGCAGCTGTGCCAGGGCTGGGCAACCCTTTCCACGAAGGAATTTTCCCAATATCCAACCTAAACCTCATCTGGCACAACTTGAGGCCGTTCCCTCTCCTCCTGTCCCTGTTCCCTGGGAGCAGAGCCCGACCCCCCCGGCTGTCCCCTCCTGTCAGGAGCTGTGCAGAGCCACAAGGTCCCCCCTGAGCCCCCTTTGCTCCAGGCTGAGCCCTTTCCCAGCTCCCTCAGCTGCTCCTGGGGCTCCAGACCCTTCCCCAGCTCCGTTCCCTTCCCTGGACATGCTCCAGTATCCAGCCTGTCCAGCTCCCTCTGTGGACCTCCTTTCACTGGTGGATGGCACAGCTCAAAAGTGCATAAAAATTACAAATCCTTCATTTCTAGTGAAGGGGGAGGTTCCTTTCCCTCCTCCTGCCTTGGGGTGGAGATGATAATTCCCTTTCCCGTGCTAATGGATGTCTCTAAGTGCTTTCCAAATGCATGCATGGCTGCAGCAGTGCCAAGCTGTCATTTTTCCTATCCCAGCGGCATTGGGAAACTTCGGTCAGGAACAGGAAGGATCCTTTGTGCCGGATTCTGCACACGGCTGGCACAGCTCTGCACAGAGGGAAGGGGAGGCAACAGAGAAAATGCTTTACCCAAGGTCACTAAAGGAGAGAACAGCCCAGGTATTTTATTTCCAGGACCAACAACCTTTCCTTGTGCTTCTTTTTATCATTCTAGTTCTTTTTTTCCCTTTTTCCAGTGCTGGCACTTTCCCTTTCGATCCCATCCGTCGTGAATATTCGGGCAGTCAAACACCTGGATTGGCTAAACATCCTTAAGTGATTTTAAAACGAGGGGAAAAACATGAGCTAGGAAGAAAATAATGAAGTTTGTGGTTCTGAATCCTAAGCAGTCGCTCTGGTCGGGGCTCTGTGGTGAGCAGGGATGAACTCATCCCATGCCAGCCAATTGGTGGTTCCCTCAAGCCAAGCTGCTTTATAATTAAGTGATAATTGTTTTTGCTGGGGAGCACACAAGAAAGATAAACAGCTTGAGGAATCAATAAGCATCAAGGTCATAGGCTGAGTTATTTACTGAATCATCTGCAATTTATCTCCCAACTTTTCTGTACAAAAGAAAACAGTGGCTCTGTTTCACAGAAGGTTTGGAAGCGCCGGGTGAGCATCGTTACTTGAAAACAAAACAAAACACTGCAAATTTGGTGCTTTCATCTGAAAACCTTCAGAATTAACCCAGGAAGGTCTGGGGGCAAACTGCCAAGGAGCAATGCAGTTATCCGTGTGCTCACATCCCCGGATCCACACATGCACTTGCTCTCTTACATTGGTTTAACCAAATCGATGTGAAGCCCTGCCTGGACACTTATTTCTCATTAGGTTAAATTTATCTCTAATTGACACGGACCAAAGTGCCCTGAACCCGGTGTGCTCTGGGTGCGAGCGGCCCCTCGCATCCATGGATTTGTCTTGCTTTGAAGCTGAACTCACGCTCGGCAGAGGCCGGTGAGCAGCGTTGGGCGGTCGATAAGTGCGGCACAGGGGTGGAAGGAGCAGGAGGACCTTCAGAGAGAGAAAACAATGGATTCTTTTCTGGCTGGTGACAGCTGCACGTGGCCTCTCTGTGCTGTGGTGCTCCCAGCTTCACTCTTGGCTTGGTCCATTTGCAAGGAACAACAGGGAATGGCTTCAAACTGACGGGGATTAGGTTAGATATTAGGAGAAAGTTGTTCCCCGTGAGGGTGGGGAAGCCCTGATGCAGGTTGTCCAGAGAAGCTGTGTCTGCCCCATCCCTGAAAGTGTTCAAGGCCAGGTCTTAACCTGGTCTAGTGGAAGGTGTCCCTGTCCATGGTCATGGGGTTGGACTGAGATGAGCTTTAAGTCTCTCCCAACCCAAACCATTCTTTGATTGTACCCTAAGCTGAGACTGCTCCTGTGCTGTAGCTGATTTATTGATGCCCGTAGTTCCAGGTTTGTTATCCCCTCCCTTGTGGTGTCTCAGGCTTTCCTACAGACCCTCCTATATGTTCCTCAATCCCTAAAATAACGATTGTGGAATGCTTTTTACTGGGGGACCTCAATTCCAGGTGGTATCCCTATTTTACTCAGGAGAAAGCAGAGAGGATGCCATGGGGGTTTCAAATCCTCAAGGTTATCTGCTGAACCAGTGCCAGGGTGAGGACCCCAGGTCCCAGCCTGGAACATTATCCACTGGACAGCACTGACCCCTTGCACTAAAGAGGATGTTTAATTTGTACAGCCTCAAGTGAGTGCAGGAAAGACTTTTCCCTGGATAGAGACATCGCAGTATCCTCATTAACTTACATGAAATCCAAATAAGCTCTGAGCTGCAGAACTGATAAACGAATTAATAGCGCAGATAGAGAGTTGTGCAGTGGTGGAATGATTTGGGTTGGAAGTGACCTGAAAGCCTATCTTGTTCTACTCCCTTGCCGTGGGCAGGGGCACCTTCCACTAGACCAGGTTAGGACCTGGCCTTGAACACTTCCAAGGATGGGGCAGCCACAGCTTCTCTGGGCATTTATGACCCATGTTCCCAGCACTTGGGTGCCTGAAGTGCTCTGAGTGGGAGAGCATTTCCATGTAAAATCTTTCCCATTTTCCAAGGGTTTCGAGGAAGGTGTCGCGTGCTGCTTCGCCCACGGCAGCCCTGCGCTGCCGGCTGGCCCCGAAACAGATTAATGAGATCAAAATCCATCTGGCAGCTCGCTTGCTGTTGTGGGAAGGCTTTGCCAGCACTGTGGCTGCGAGCAGCTCTCCTGCCGTGGTAATCTCCTCGTGCTGAATTCCTCCTCCCTGTATTGATTAGGTTTGGGTTAGATCAGGTAACCTGATGGATGGCTGAGAGCTGGGAGGATGCAGGTGTTCCTGGCTGTTGTCCTGGCAGGAGTTCTGGAAAAACCCGAGCTTGGCCTGCTCCTCTCTGATCACCGAGCCTCACTCGGCTGTAGGACCCCACTCTGAGGCCTCTCTTTTCTGTGGGCTTCCTGCAATGCCCTTGGACATGGTCCTGGACCTTCTAAACCCTCCCGTTTTTAGCATCCCTAATTTCTTGCTGGCTTTCCGTGCTCCTTCCCCTTCTTCTCCGTGAGAGCATTCCTCCCATTTTTCGCTCTCCTGCTTTGGGATGCCCTGTTGATCTCCATCGCTTTGCTCCCTTCTCCAGTGTTTATTAGTCTCCTTTATGTGGCTGCCAAAGCATCCTTCTATTTCTTTGTCCTGCTTTTCTGCGAGCCAAACCATCAGAGCAGATCCTCGGAGCCTGCCACGCTCCTTTCCCTGTGGCAGTGGAGCTGAATTTAAACAGGCTGGAGAGGGCAGTGAGCTCAGCTCAGCTAGCTCAGCGAGCTACCAGATCCTGGTGCTTGCCTGTGGAAGTGCCAGGAGCTGCTGGGATAGCAGGGATGGAACAGCCTGTGGCTGTGTCACTCCCTGCTGCCCCATCCTCTGCACCCCGCCGGGGCAGCACAGCAGATTGCTGGGATCGGTTTCTGCATCTCTGCCATCAGCATTCCAGACAAGATCCGTGGTTCGCCTCTACTTAGGGGCACGCGTGATATTTCGTTTTTCCCATGGTCTTCCTGCTTGGCATTTTGAGATGCTTCCCATGGGATGGCATTCACAGGTTCAAGCAGCTGTTGGATTGTTACATGGTTATCTCAGAGGGGGAAAAGTAGGAGTGCTTGACCCGAAGGGCCCTTCCAGTCCCCTGTGCAAGTCTCTTTTGTTCGGTTCTGTGCTGTTGCAGACCGTGGGAGTCATGCTGTGACCCCCTTCCCTGCACATCCGTGCCACCAGATGCTTTCCAAGTGCTGTTCCTGTTATCTCAGGTTCCTTTATCTAATGAATTTATCATGTCGAGGAAGCAATTCACACACCTCCTTCTCTCTGCAAAGGCTGGAGTGCATTAACTGCCACGCTACCATCCAGAATTACAGCTTGGCATAGATCAATCCTAGCTTTTGAAATCTATTTAAATGGATGGAGTGATCTCCGGCGAGAGGCTCGAGAGAAGAGATGCTGTGTTAATCTGTAATGAAACACAAACTAACCCTGAAGGAAAGACAAGAGTGGGTGAATGGGGCCCTTGTTGGAATGAGCATTTCCCGTGATGTTCTCATTCTCTTTCCATTTTTTGCTATATATCCTCTGCTTTCTCTCCCCTTTTCCCGTTTCCCTTTGGAGATGCTCTCTATAATGATCCCGTCACTGGAGTTTTCATGAACAGAAATGAATTCTTTTATTTCATTTGCTCACGACCTGAAGAAAGTTTAAATGGAGCTGGTGGTAGTGAAAAGCAAGCTGTAAGTGTGGAGATGACAACCTTATATTATATTTATAAAGTCTGCCTTCAGATGAGTTGGAAAATACTTTCTGTACTTTGGGAAAGAAACTTTTGAAATTACTCTCCCACATTACCATTAATTTAATTTCTTAAAGTTGAAGTGTTTGCAAAGTCAAAAAGTGCTTCCATTCGCTGTATCTCTGTGTCATAAACTTCGCTGCTTTATAACACAAATTAAATTGTTTTGAAGCTCAGGACTGAAATTTTCAAAAACGCCTAAAGCACTTTGATTAGAGCTGGTTGGAAAAAAAAATTCTAATGAATCAGTTTTCAAAATGAAAACACAGATTCACCGAAATCAAATCATTTTGTGGGGGCCATCACCATTTTCTCATTTAAAATTTCATCAAAATGTTTTATTTCAATGAAGCCAAATCCCCTTGGTTCAGTTGCTCGTTTTGTGTGTAGGTTATGCTGCAATTTGTAGTAGGGAACGGTGTTATGAGAGGAAAACAAAGCCTTTGATGAGGCTCTTGTGCTATTGCTGAGGTCAACTCTTTGTTAAAAAAAATAAATTATTGGAGGTGGGAAACTTGCTTCCCCTGGTTAATGAAGAAAAAAAGGCAGGTTGGAATTTCCCAAGGACAAAGAGGTGGTGGCTGCTCCAGCTATGGTCTGGGTTTCTCTTTCTGTGGGGGTTCCTCCTGGCGCTGACCCCACCCAGCCAACACTTCCCATCTCCCCTGTCAGAGGAGCTCAGCTGTCACCACAACTCATCAATCAAAACTTGCTCTGCTGGGGTCAGATTGCTTTGAAGATTAATTCCTTTGAAAGATTAGGGCTGAGGGCCAGAAGGGGACCTTTCTCACCCCTGGAAATGGCACCGGCGCTGTGAAATGTCTCGGTCTGAAGGAGAAGTCAGGGCTGGGTGGTTGACGGCGTGGTTGTGGCTGTGTTTGGGGAGGGCTCCCAGGTCTCCAACAAGAACAGGAGGTGCTGTGTTCTGGGTCACCACAGGCCATGAATCTCCAGTTTCCTGGTCTCCATCTGCTCTTGAGGAATGTGATTCCACTGAAAATTTGGGAATTGCATGTTGGAGGACGTGCTCCTCTAAATCCCATCCCAATGGGGGCACCTGCTCTTCTCAGCAGTCGCGTACATCCCATGGTGCTTCTCCGAGAGTTCCTTGATTGAATCCCATCCATGTGGTTCCACCAGCTGTGCACAGCAGCCCCTCCAAGNACGTACATCCCCGTGGTGCTTCTCCGAGAGTCCCTTGATTGAAGCCCACCCGTGTAGTTCCACCAGCTGTGCACAGCAGCCCCTCCAAGTGCAACACCAATCTCTAATTCTCCTTAAACACAGGATATTCTCTCCTGGGGTATGGTCTGCGTGGTGGGACTCCACCTGGGGTCAAATCCTCCTGTGTTTGCTGTTGAAAAAATGAACAAATTATCCATGGAGTGGAGGGTATTGCAGCCCTTACCATACCCTGTGAAACAGCACTGAGCTGGCTCAGGCAGAAGCCAAAATCCCAAGAAAAAGCTTTCCTGGTTTCTTCAGAGCTCAGCGTTGCTCCCACTTGTTGCACGCCCAGTTCGGGTACATTTCTCATGCCCATGACATTAATGTTTCCTACTTTCCCCCATTTTTTGCATGATGCAGGGTTGGAAGAGTTGAACTGAAAGCCCATCCCATTCCTACTACAGCTTCTGGTGGATCTTGTCACCCTTGTGCTCCAAAATCCCACAAGCACTGGGCTGGGCAGGAGGCTTTTCCTGGCCAAATTCCAACCTTCCTGGTGAAGGTTGGAATCTGGGGCTTGGCCCAGCCGTTTCTCCTCCCTGCTTGCCAATTAATCCCCTGCCGAGTAAACACATTCCCTGTGCTTTATCATCCCACAAAGAGTCTTAAAGACAAATAGAAAAGCAAGAAAGAAACAAACCAAGACACCCGCCAATAAATTCAATGCACCAAGGAAAACACAGAAAACACTAAGCAAACCCCGAGCAGCCCCTTCCTCTGAGTTAATTAATTGGAGCCCTGTTTGAGAACAAGCACCCTCTTAAATCCCCCATTGCTGAATGCAATTTTCTCCGTACAATCGCTCAGTGTCCCTGACGGACAGGAGCCCAATCACTTCTCGACAGAAGGCGAGAGCTGCTGCAGTGCCCGAGTGAAAATAATAGATTTTTAACACTGCTGCAAGGCTTGTAAATACCCAACAGGAACAATTCCAGCCCTCTGCAACTGCATTGTGGTCCCTCCGAGGGGCCCTGCTGACAGGAGACGGTGTTGGGCTCCAGCTGGTGTTTCCTGCAGCAGGAGACACGGTGGTGGTGATGGGAATTGGAATAAGAGGATCTTTAAGGTTACTTGCAAACCCAAACTGTTCCGTGATTCCATGAAGCTGTCAAGTTCTATGACTTCTACCACCAGTGCTTGGAGCACATGCAGGAACCTGTAAATGGCTGGGCTGTGGGGTGTGGGAGATGATTTCTAGTGGAGGGAAAGAGCTGGAAGAGTGTGGAGCTGATGGAGCAAGTCCAGAGGAGCCCATGGAGGTGCTCTGAAAGCTGGAGCCCCTCTGCTCTGGAGCCAGGCTGGGAGAGCTGGGGGTGCTCACCTGGAGGAGAGAAGCTCCAGGGAGAGCTCAGAGCCCCTGGCAGGGCCTGACGGGGCTCCAGGAGAGATGGAGAGGGACTGGGGACAAGGGATGGAGGGACAGGACACAGGGAATGGCTTCCCATGACAGAGGGCAGGGTCAGATGGGACATTGGGAAGAAATTCTTCCCTGTGAGGGGGGTGAAGTCCTGGTTCAGGGTGCCTGGAGAAGTTGTGGCTGCCCCTGGATCCCTGGAAGTGCCCAAGGCCAGGCTGGATGGGGCTTGGAGCAACCTGGGGTCGTGGAAGATGTCCCTGTCCATGGCAGGAAGAGTTGGAATGAGATGATTTTTAAGGTCCTTTCCCACCTAAAGCATCCTGGGATTCTAAGATGAAACGAGTTGGGCTCAGAGAGCTGAATGCGAAGCCTTGCAGGTTTGAATCACTCTGCTGGTGATGGGAAGCAGAGCAAACTTCTGCAACCAAATTTTATTGGGACTGAGGTGATGCTGGACACCTTTTGCAGCCTGGTTTGGATGGGGCTTGGAGCAACCTGGAGGGCTGGAACTAGATGAATTTCAAAGTTCTCTTCCAACCCAAACCAGCTTGAGTTTCTATGCCTCTCCCCCTGCCCGTCCCTGGGGTGGGAGTGCCACACCTTGGGGTGGGAGTGCCACACCTTGGGGTGGGCAACCACGGTGCACAAAGCCAGGGAAGGAGACAGACTGCGCAGGAGTCGTGTACATGTGAGCAAAGGGATGGAGCATAACTCGGGATGTGTTTTGCTCAGCTCCGAGCGCCTTTAGCTGTTAAATTTCCGCCTGCGTCCTTGAGCGTGAACCAGCCCTGAAGATTTTGGTGGCTGCTGGTGCTGGCCAGCTGGCTCAGGGCGTGGGGTCAGTGCTATTAAAGGCCTAATTCCCGGGTACTGCGCTAACGACTTAACTATGTTTATAATATCAGCGAGAACCCATGTCAAATCCATTGTTGCATGATGTGACCAAATCCATTACTGCACACATGGAAATCAATTACTGCACATTAGGGAACATTTAACACTTGAGCCTTTTCCGCCGCCTTGTTTGCACGCCGTGGCCGGAGGAATCGTTATCTGCCGCTCTGGAAATGGATTTGCTTCTTATGTTTTTGTAGCCTCTGCAGGGGAATGCGCACAGGTATGGAGCAGAACCCGTGTACGGCACTTGGTTAATGGTGAGGGGCTGAAGCAGAGCTGGGTGGTGCCGAGCTGGCGTTACCACCGATGGGTTTTATCCCAAATGTGTGGGAATAACCGTTTTCCTCCGCCGTGTTCACACGTGCTCCTCTGGCTGATGCTTCTGTCTTCCGGAGCCACCTCTCCCACGCAGGCAACGCTTGTTGGCCCACGCTGCTTCATTCCTTCTCTATTTTCTCTGCATTTACCAAAAAAAAAAAAAAACAACCTCTGGCAAAGAGAAAACTGAGTGTTTATTCTGGAGTCACGGAGGATCAGGGAGGAAAAGGTGTGGTGGGATGTGCTGTGGTGGCAGGAGGTGGGAGACAGCCTGTGCTCACCGAGCTTTGGCTTCACCTTCCTCCTCAAACACGCTCACCTCCTGAGGTTCCTGTGGGATTTGAGGACCGGGATAGACTAAAACAGTGCATAATAATAGCTGGAAAAGAGCATCCCCCTGCTGTGTAATGAGATTGAGCAGAAATTTCTCCCACCCTGGAGCATCCTTTCCTATCTCGGGGTGAGCTGACGCACCTCTCCTTTCGCAGCACCCCAATCCTGGCACCCTCTCCCAAACAGTCAGGTTTTTCCTGTCTAGAGCTGCTCTCACATCCCACCTTTCCCCCAGCTCTGTGCCCTCACTTAGCAGGTGCTCTCCACCTTCCTTCTCCCGTGCACACCCTCGCACACGCTCTGAGATGAAGGAAATGGATGAAGGTTAATTTTTTCGGTCCCTCTCATAATGACTCATCCATAACGATTTCCATTGGTTGTATTTCCTTGTGTGACAGAAACAATTTACTGCATTCCTGCAAAGCCTATTTTCTCTGCATGATCTGCTTGTGCGGAGGTTTGGGGAAGTAATTTACAGATATTTTGCCTCAAAATAGCTTACAAAGACAAAAGAGTCCTGTTGACACCAAGGTGCACTCCTCGTGAGCTGGAGAAACGGCATAAAACAGCTTAAAAATAAAAACACTTTATGGTAGTCACTCAAAGTCAAATTCTACACCACACACTGTGGTCAAAAGCTCTTTTTGCTGGTGGGGAGGCGCAGGGTTTCTCCCAGGAATGCTTTGATTTGGGTTTGGGCTGTAGGAGGATCCTTAGTGACATAAATCAGCAGGAGTTTCAGCAGGGGGTTGGGATGCTGCTTGTGGATCTGGCCCGGATTTTCTGTGATAGGGGAAAGGCAGCCAAGGGGCTGCAATGGGGTGTGAGAGAACAGAGCTCTCTGGTCTTTTCTGGGTAGGATTTTGGTGGTTTTGCAGTAGGATCAGGGCCAGAAGCCTCGGGAGGAAGCAGGGGGTCAGGGAACGATGTATTTTGGCAGAGCCCAGGTTTTCTCTGAGTATCAGTGCCCTGCTGTAGCCTCCCTGCCCGGCCAAGCTGCTGCCTACACCGACAGCGCTCAGATCATGACTGTCCAAGGGAATTTGCTCAGGCAAGTGCTTCTCCTAATGTCATTGCTCTCCAGCTAATCACAGAATACTCTGAGTCGTGTTCTCGGTGCTCTGCGTTGGATAGCTCCGTTATTCCTGGGATGTCCACTGCTCCAGGACATAATGCCCCCTCCCTGCTTGTTCCCACTGCCCCACGAGCTCTGCCTTTCCTGTGCCTGGCAAGGCATGGGAATCACCTGTGGCTGATTCAAATGGGAGCAGTGGGGGGAAAAGTTTCACGTTCGCTTCTCCATCTGCTCCCTTGGTTTGAATTTTGTCAGTAGATACGGTGGCAGAAGGTGAGGAGTGTCATCCATGAGAACAGGCAGAGTTTTGCCTTCCCCTGCAGTCACTGGTGTAGATAACATGGATAACACCCTGCGGGCTGGGAGCAAAGGCCACTGGCACACCAGAAGCTGCAGGGTGAAGGCAGCTCCGTGTGCCAGGCATGGAGGATAAATTATTCACGGGGAGAGGAGGGGGAAAAGTTTTCATGCCAAAGAACTGTGCTGTGCTGCAGTCACAGCTCATCCAAAGGAAGCAGTGCATGCCATGCATTGGAAAGTTGGGAGCTGGAGCAAGAACATGGGGCTGAGAGCAAGGGATCTGGGTTAAAACAGCACAGAGGCTCCGCTGGCTTAACTCGAGATGGACAAAACATGAAAAGATTCCAACTGGCCTCAACTTTGTGCCTTGCCCCCAGACTGAATCCCATCCGGATGCTGGTACCTGCCTCCTAATTGCTTGGGATTTAATGGGACCTCTTAGTTCCATTTTTGCTTTCCCTCTTTTTCCATGCTCTGCTGTTTATTTTGGAAAGCAAACACTAGTTTTGTGAGAGATTTGGTGCCGAGAAACCAAAACCAACCAGAAATTTCTTAACACGTTCTGTTTGAGCACCTGATGCTCTTAGACCCATGAGCCTGCTGCCCGTGTCGAGGTCAGGACAAGCATCAAAGCTGTGATGCTTGAGGCTATCCTGAATCAGGGACCTGAATTTGGTACCTGCCTTCTTCCAGGGTCCAAGTCCCCTCCCAGCAGGGTGTTGGGGGTCAGGGCAGTCGTGGATCCGGGGTGGGAAAGGCAGGAGGCTGTTGGCGGGCACGGGTCAGCTGGGAATGCCGGCGACAGCCAACACTGGCTCTTTATCCACCTCCCGCCCCGGGAATGCAGGAACACAAGGCCTCTTGTGCTGCCCATGGCTGCGGGGCTGGGGCCCAAGGCCATCACTGGCCCATCTGTCAAGGGGCCCTTTGTGCAGGCAGTGAGGGCAGACGGCTGCCGCGTCGTCCCTCCGTGTGCCGCGGGTGACCAAACGTGACGTGGGTTTGTCACATCGGTCCTGCTGCAGCGCGGGCTCTGCGGGGACTGGGCTGCACTGGGTGCCCCCAGCCCTGGTTGTGTTGGGTGCTGAGCAAGGCTGGGAAGGGCAGGAAGCCGCACCCTCACCCTCCAGATCTGCCCAATAACGCATTTTCCCCCTTTTCTTGGTTACTCAGCCTTCCCTGAGGCTCAGGAGCTGCCTTTGCAGCACAGGAGGATTTGTGGATGTTTCCCTTTCCCAGGGATGCAGAGCTGGGTTTGGGCACCTCCAGGAGCTTCCTGGAGGTGAGAGAAGGTGATGCTTCTCCTGAGAGCAACAAAGGGAGATCACAGCAAGGTGTTAACCCCTCCTTGACGAAAGGGGGTTGATGAATCCACCAGATCCATGTTGAGGTCTGAAAACAAAACCGTTTCAGCCTCTAGGTTAATAATACTGCCTTTGATTTTTTTTTTATACCATACATCCAGCATTGATATGAAACTTTTCACCTGAAATCATAGCTATTGAAAACTCCTCTTTTGAAAATACAAAGCGAATTCCCTGGATGCCGAACACGTTTGTTGCAAACGTGGTTTGAGCCTGTTTCTATTCAGGGCCCTTTTCAAAAAAGTTGCACACAAATCTGGAGGATCTCTTCTTCCTCGAGCCATCCTGACCTGCTGTGAGCATTCAGCACAGTCCCAGGTGATGCCTTGGTGCAGGTATAAACTCCACCTCGGTGCAGAGCTCTGCTCCTGCCCTCATCCCTTTTAAGCCTTCAGGAAAGGATTTTAGGCATACACACACCTTTTGCAGGTTTGTTGGTAAAAAGCTGAATTTCTCCCTAATTTCATAGAATCATGGGACAGTTTGGGCTGGAAGAGATCTTAAATTTCTTCTCATTGGCAGTGCCACCTTCCAATATCCCAAGTTGTCCATTCTCTGTCCAACCTGGCCTTGAACACTTCAGGCAGCTTTGACCACGTTCGAGGCTCTGCATTTAATCTCCAGTTTTTCCCTATTCCTGTTGCAGCAGGATAAGCCCTGAACCACCAGCATGCGGAGCAGGGATCTTGTGTAAAAGCCCCAAAAGAGCAGCTGGGCCGACGAGGTTTCTCTCTGTGCTAATTTGAAATGAGGTGAGCGATGGCAAATTGACTTTCAAGGGCAGCGGAGACAACTTGTCAATTTAGCCTCGGCTCCTCTCCGCTGGTGCAATCCTTCGGAGCTGGAGCCGCAGCTTGTTTACGGCCGTGGATATAATAGCTGCAATCCCCCAGGTAGATTAAGCAATTTCTTCATTTAGGAATCGCAAAACTCTATGACATTTTGAGGGATTTTTGTTGACCTTGTGAAGGGTGAGCGCTGACTTCCCCCCTGCCCTCGTGGATTTTTCTAATGACTCCAGTGGGGAAAACAGAGCTTGTCAAGATGGGAATTACCATGGGATTGGGTTTGTTGGGGAGGTGAGGGTCTGAGCAGTGCTGGAGCACGGAGAAGTCTTCCCACCACCCTCTCTGTTGGGGTTTCGTGGTTACATTCCCAGCCAGGGATGCGGCTCTTTATGGACTGATGGGTGGGCAGGTCCTGTTTTCTTGGTGTGCCTCAGTTTCCCTCTAAACCAGTCTTGTGGAAGGTATCCCTTGGAACAAGATGAGCTTTGAGGTCCTTTCCAACTCAAGCCATTCAGTTCTATGATTCCATGATTCTTGTTTAAAAAACAAAGTAAATGCAGAGATTTACGGGCAACACATGTTCGGCAAAAGGAAGGAAAGATGATTTTTCTCTTTAGTAGCACCCAAAGTCAAACAGGTGATTTGTGAATGCAGGAGAGGCCCCAGACTTAGCAGCAGAACACTTAAAACAGGTGATGTAGCACTGAGGGGGACATGGAGGCACCAGGAATTCCGGCAGCACTTGAGCAGGCGGTGTATTTGTGTCCTGTGGGTTTCCACAGGGAACAAGCACCTCTCCAGCTGGTGTGTGCTGGAATCCCACCAGGCACTGGATCTGCACCCTCAGGTTTCCAAACCCGTCTCCAGAGCTGTTTCTGCAGAGCAGATCAGAGCGATGGTGTGTCCTGCCCAGGAGGCAGCTGCTGGCACCCCTGGATGTCCAGGGAAAGCTGAAAGGAATGTTTTCTCTGGAGGGAGAAAAAAACATGGCCATGGTGGGATAAATGGGTGATGAGGACTTTCTGCCTGGATGCCAAAACTCCTCAAGCAGAGAAAACAAATGGAACTTCCAAAATCTTAAGGAAAAACCCCACAACACTCACAACCGGAAGGGTTTGAAGGCAGGAGCGTGGCGGGTGCCATCCCTGCCCGGCTCGCAGCTGATCCGCTGTCTGATCGAGTCTCGGCAGCGTGAACGTTCCCAGCTGCATGTAGGACATGGGAAGTGCCTAATGACTGCTGGAGCTGGCGTAATTCCTAAGTAGCTGTGGCATGTGGCTGCTCAGGAAAGGATTTCGGGACTGACAGGCTGTGAAAAGTGATAGAGGAGGGAAATGCCAGAGTGCAGGGAATTAAACACATGCGCGGATTAAATGAACTCGGGGCTGACAAGCTGGACTGGGATCGCCTGAGCCTGGCTTGTGATCATGTTTTGGGGGCAGGAATGGTGTTTTGGGGTGCAAGCGTGGAAAATGGGTGAGGAGGGAGCAAGCCCTGGTTCACCCCATCTCATCACTCAGTGATGCGTCCTGAGGTTTCTTGGATGCTCCAGAGGTTTCCATGTGAAGCAGGGACTCACCAGCTGCCTACTGCAGGTGCTGAGAGTATTTAGGGTAAGAGGATGCAGGATCCATCCCCCTGGCCTTTCCACTCAGGGTTGTCTCGCCCCTTTTTTGGGAGCGTTTATAAATCCCTTTCCCTGCCCATCCCAGCAGCCCTCTGTCCTTTCCACACACACACATCCCTTCCCCAGGTTTTCATTATGATAATCAGGGAATCAAAATAATTTTCAATATTTTTCGAACCAAATGATGAACTGATGAGCTGCTTTTGCTCCTGCCATATTGCCAAGTGCCTTAATAGTCCTATTTCCTATTCAAATACACTTCATAAGTCATTGCTCAGATGGTCAATGAGCAGCAGCCACTGTAACTATCCCTGATTTTGCAGTGAGAGTGAGTAACCAGGTTGTGGAAGCCTAATAAAAGGAATTATCGGTGTTTTGGAACTGAGAGGAGCACTTGGCAATTTCTGTGTAGTTCAGAAGGATGTGATGGGGATGAGGCGATGTTTTAGTGTCAGGGTTCACACAGAAGTGGGCTCCTCCAGGCTGTGTGCCCTTGGATCACTTGTTTTCATTCCTTGTATCCCTGCTGGCAGTGTGGATGCACTGGGGACCCCAGCAGCAAACAGGGAGAAGCTTGAGAGCTCAAAAAATACGAGCTTAAATTCAGATTTTGAGGCAGGATACCGCTCTGGGCCCTTGAGATTGATCCCCAACGCTGGAAGAACCTACTGGCTTCAACAAGCAGGAGCTTGGTTTGCTCCATGATTCCTGGGTGCTCCAAAGGGCGAGTGGGAGCCCAGTCTGGCTCTTAGCCTTCGGGAAAGGGCCTCAGATGGATTTGCTCTCAGCTGGAACAGGCTTTTTCCATCCCTCTGGGGTTGTCAAGGTGGTGATGAAGGCAATTATATCAATAATCCAAAGAAAAATAAAACCAGACCCCAGAAGAAGTAAAAAGCATCATAACAAAGCATGAAGTGCTGGAATAAATGTTATTAGAGCATCTTCGGCAGCAAGAGAAGTATTAATTTGCCATTACAGGAAGGAAAAAATAACACCCAACGATGTGTTTATGCTAAAACCTGCTGCCAAGGATTACTTTTCAGCCAATGCATTCTGTTTTCCTGGGGTTTTCCTTTCCTCCTCCCCTTTCCCTGGCTCTTGGAACTGCCTGTGTGGCTGTGGGTGATGGTGAAGGTCTGATCTATTGGTAGGGTATCGCTCAAACATTCACATTCAGCTCCCCAGGGCTCCACAACTCGTGATTTTACTTTATTTTCCTGTTATTTTTTTCCCCCCTTTTATAATTTTTTTTTTTTTTTTCACCCTGAAGAAACTGCTTTGCCAGTGGCTGCTCTAAGAGGGTTTTACACACCAGACTGGCAACATCTGATGTATGGCCACATTTGGAGCCACAGACGACACCAGGCTTAATAACATTCCTCTTTCCAAAGTGCTTCCCGTTAAATATTTATGAGACGATGCAAGAGCTGCCGTCGTCCGTGAGCATCCCTTCTCCCTGCGGTTTAATGGGCCCTGTTTTGGAAAGGCAGGTGGGCAGCCTTCCCGTTTTTATTCCTAAATAGCTGCAGGCTCGCCAAGCCTCGACCTGCCCTCACTGATGGCGTTTTCAGTGGATGAATATTGGGCATTACGGATTTACTCGGGGCAAGGGACCATGTGTGGAGTCAGAGGGATGTGTTTTTTGAGTCCTCTTAGCTGCTCCGGGCTGGCTTCAGTCCAAGGATGTGATTTTTGTGGATGTGCAGAGGATGGAGGATCGTGGCGAGCGCTGAAGAGGGAAGCGTTGGAGCGAGACAAGGTTGTGTGCTGAGAAGCTTTTTCTGTCTTTGAATAAATTCTCAGTTTAGGGTCAAACTCTTCCTCTTACCTTACTTAGCCCCTGCCTTCCTTGTGGGAGGTCTCCGAGGCTTTTCCCACCTCTGTTTCCTCCCATAAATCTTCTGAAATCTTGGAATACCACTTAGGTGCTGCCAGAGAGTGGCTGGAGGAGACAGAGGTGGTTTTTCTCCGCCCAAGGGGAGGATGAGAGCGCCGCTGCCGCTGGCTAACGCTGCCTTTCCTTTGGCTTGGGAGGGTTTATTTCCACAGTCACAGATCCCATCTCCGCTCTCCGTGGTGGGAATGTATCACTGCTGGCAATTCCAGCGTTACTTACACACGGCAGCATTAAAGCCAGTATTATATCCCAAGGGGAGATGGTCTAAACTCAACATTTCCAATTGTTTTAAATTCTCTGATTTTATCCGAGCGATAACGATCTACAAATTGCCCTCATCATCTCCGAAAGCGGCTTTTCCTGGAATGTCCTCTCTGCCAGGGAATTGCTTTAATAAGCATAACTAGCTCTGATTTGCATTTCCACAGTTAGGTTTGGCGTTTTTTTAGGGAGTAGGTGGCTTCCCCCATGGCCTTCAAAGAGGGCGTGGAGGCACTGCTGGAGCACCAGGGTCACCAGTAAAGCCAGCTGTCCGGGATGCTGTTGGAGCTGCCCTGGGATGTTGCTGGACGCTGGTCTGGGATGCTGCTGGGGCTCCAGGTTGCCCAGGCTGCTGCTGGAACCTCGGGATGCTGCCGGAGCCTCGGGATGCTGCCGGAGCGCTGGGATGGAGCACCAGGCTGCCTCGAGGCGCGTTGGCGCTTCTGTCGGAGGTGCCAGCCAAGCTCCCGAAAACCCCGCACGAGCAGCGTGTGAAAGCTCACAGAGCAGCTTTAACTCCTTCCAGCACCACCCTTGGGATTTTTAACCTCGGGATGGGGCTTTTGGCTGAGTTTCCAGACGGCGCTGCCTCGTTTCTGTTTTATCACCGGTGCTCTGAGTGGATGTGAACAGGTTTGTGGCCTCCCATTCAGCACCAGGCGATAACGCCGCATGCCTGGAATGCTCCTTACTCCAGTAACTTCCACTCAGTGATAGGGAAAGAGCTCCAAAGCCGGTCACGGAGGCAGAGCACTGACTCTGTACAACAAGCCAAGGCGTCTTGAATAAAGAAATGAGATTGCAGCAAGGAGGCTTTTAGGGGAGACAAATTGGGGTGATTCTTTAGCTTCCTGTTCACTCCCTATTTGTTCAGGCAATTGGATGGGTCATAACAATTTACAGGGAATGCTGGATGTGGGGTTGTGCTGCCATGGCGTTATCTCTCCCTCGTGGCCAGCAGAAGCGGTCCCTTAGGATTGCCTGTTCTCGGAGCAGATGCACAAATACACTCAGGGCTGTGCATTCCCGGCTCATGGAGTATTTAATGTGAAATCATGGCTTTAATCTCCACAGGGGAAGTTTTTAACCCTTCTAAGAGAGGACAAGGCAACCGCCAGGAAGAGGGAGCAGAATTTTATGTACTGCCATGATTTTTGTGATTATCTGAGGACGTTTGGGGCATGGAAGATTGGTGTCTATATATTTATTTATTTCCTTGGTGTATCCATATGGATGATGCCTGCTGTGTGTAGGCAACCTAGTGCCCTGGGGCTGACTGTGCTTGAAGCCTCCTTCGCTTCCCAATGTTTATATTCCCATGCCAGGGGCACGGTAAGGGAACTTTGGGTGGGTGAAGGAGGGAGATAGGGATGAAGGACCAAGCCCTGAGGGTGAATGATTTGGCAGGACACCAGTGCTGGAAATGTCATCCGGCTTGAAACCGTCCCGGCTGCTGCCGGGTGAGTCCCCAGGATGCGCGTGTTGGGCTGGAAATGGGACACATAATATTCCTAATAATTTCATAGGCAGCTCTGTTCATTTCTGAAGTGAGAGGAGCCACTTGTGCTATTCTGCCCGGCTCTCTTTATGGTATAATCTCCCATTGAAATTCCAGGCACAGCTCCGCTAATTAAAATGATGAATGCCGGAGGAAGGCTTTGGGTTTCGGGTTGGGTTTTAAAATTTTTTTTTATTTTTTTTTTATCCTTCTTCTGGTGGGTCTCGCTGGTATCTGCATGCACAGAGGCCGCTCCAGGCAGGGGATATTTGCTCGCTGGATGAGTACCCAGCACAGATAGAAACGCTCCCGTTCCCGCACACAAATGGTGGCTCAGAGAGCCCCAGTCCCAGGCGAGGCTGGGAATTGTGTTTGTCACGGCACCTTTGGAGCCATCCATCTGCAGCCATCCCCGCTCCAAGGAGGGTGCTGTGATGAGGTGCCTTTTTCTGGGGTTGAGCGAGCTCCAGCTCTCCTGGCCTCGCTGGATGCAGAGGGGTTTAGGGGCAGCCTTAGGGCTGCTGGCAGGATATGCTGCATATCCTGGGGATCCAGGAGGGATCAGGGATCCAGAGGGGCACCTCTCCAGTGCTCTTCCGTGCTCCCTGGAGTATTTTAAAGAGCTGCCGTGCTGCTCCCTACTGACAGCCGCACATCGGTGACGTTGATTTTCACAAAAAACAAAAAGCTGGAGCTTGAACTTTGCTTATTCCAACCCCTGGGGCAGAAATCGAGGACCACGGGGATCCTTTACCTTCCCAAAACACCACCGGGGGGCTGATTTCAGCTGCCCACCAACACTTCTCTACTTTAAATGTCTTGTGGTTTAATTAATAAGAAGAGAGGCTAAATTAAGAGATCTGATGGGCTCTCTTCTCCTGTAATTAAAGCCTTGTTTTGGAGTAGAGGCACTTGAGAGCAGCGTTTCCATGCGGTGGCAAGATCAGGGAGCAGATGTGTTCTCCGGCGGGTTGTGAGGGAAGGGAATGAATGAGCAGAAACACATCAGGATGGTCCGTGGGGGGGATGGAAATGTCTCTGCTGTGCTGGCACCAAAGCAGAGCTGCAAAGAGCAGCTCTAGGGTGAGAACCCCCGTGCTGACGTGAGCTCCTGCATGGAGCAGGGAGGTTTTATGGGGAAAAGGGGCTCATCTGGAGGAAGCAGGATTATTTCCTTGGGATTTTGATTTTTTCTTCCCCTTCTGCCATCCTCTCTGTCCTCCCAGTGTCAGTGAAGCAGAGGATGGGAATGCTGGGTGGGTGGGATGTGTTACACACACAGGAGGCTGCTCCATTCCCGTGTTCCAGCTGGGATGTGGGGCTTGCTGAGACAGCCCCGAGGTGTCCCCACGCCAAGAGCTGCCTGGGCCACTCCCTGTTGTTTCTGCTCCCCACGAGGTGGTTTTGGTCTGAGGGCTGGCTCTCAGCTGGATCATCCCGTATCCCACATCAGAGCCATGCAGGGAGGGACAGAGATACCCCTGGCCCCCTGGGTGGCTTTGCCCACCCTGGAAAAGCTCTGCATTCAGTTCCTCACTCCTCCTCTCAAGGGCTGGAGAAGTTGGCTGATTTGAAAGTAAAGGGAGGAGAAACTCCATACCTGAGCCAAAGGGAAAAGACCCCAAGTGATTTGATCAGTGCCTGCTCTCCAGTACGTCCTCTGGCCATGCAAGGAACAAGAACAGCCTCAGGAAAGGGGTGACCCCCATTGCCCTGGGATCCCAGCCCAGGGGTGAGTCTACTGTCTGGATGAAGTTGGATTTCCAGCTCTGCAATATCTCCCTTCCGTCTCCTGAATCCCATCTGAATGGGTGGTGACCACACACGTTTTTCTGCTCAACTCTTCTTTGAATCCTGCAAAAACCTGGAAAAGGTGAAAGTCTGGTTCTCCGTGTGCTGCCATGGAATCAGAAGGGCTGGAAAATCAAGATCAAGTCAAACTCTTCCTCCAGTGCTGCCAACCCGTGTCCCCAAGTGCCATCTCCGCATTCCTTTTGAACGCTTCCAAGGATGGTGGTTCCGCCACCTCCCTGGGCAAAAGGTGACTTCCCTGTCACTTGAGCCTCCCCCTGGGACGCAGCTCGGTGTGATGACATCTCATCCCTCTGCGCTGGGGAATGCGCAGGCAGATCGTTTCCAGCTCCTGTCTCATTTCCATCAGTCTTTGGTGAATTTGTAGCTCCCTCCTCCGTCTCCGATCCAAACAGCTGTGCTCGTGGGGGCATGGGAAGGCACAGAAATCTTGAGGCAGATGCTCTAACTCGAGCTGCTCTTTAATTGTGATGATTTAAATGGAAATCGTGAGCGCCTTCCGCGGGACGAGTCCAGGCACTCCGCAGCAGTTGAGTGTTGTGCGTTGTACAATCGGAAACGTTTTTTCCAGGACTGGATTAGTTTGTTTTCATTTCTCCTCTTGCCTGCTGATCATCCAACTGTCTCATTGTTTGGGTGAGACGCAAAGATGCTCAGAAACACCAATAATAATTAAAAATAACGGGCAGCGGAACCAAACCGGCAGCCTGCAGCTTGGCTGGTGGCCACTGGAAACAGCTCAGTCCTGAGGCAGCTGCAGGAAAACTCTGTGTCCTGGAGGTTCTGGGTGGTGCTGGGGGGATTTCCATGGAAAGCAGCACCCAACCCCTTCTCCAGCTCTCCCTGGAGCGTGTCTTAAGACATATTTTCCATCTCCATCAAGTCACTCAACTCCAGCATCCCACCCTCCGAATCCATCTGGCTTTCTGCCCACAAGATTATGTTATATAAACCACCCCTAAATGCAGTGTCTGGGAAAGGGCCTTTATGTTTTAATTCCCAAATAGGCAGGGAAAATTGAGTGCTCTGATTGGCATCTGCAATCAGAGCCCCATTCAGCGGGCGCTGTGAAGGGAGTTGATTGCAGCGAGTGCTGCTCTGACCTTCTGGGGCCTCTGCTGCTGCCTCGGCTTCATTAACAGGATAAATATTTTTCCAGAAACAACATTTCCGAGCTGCCAGAAGTCATGACAGGCATGGGGACTATTCTGTGGCACGGTCTCTGTCGAGGCAGCTTTTTCACACACTCTGTGGCTGAAGGTTTGGGTGGTGAATGGGTATTTTTAGCAGGCTGGTGATGCAGCTGGGGGCACCTGGGCTCCGTTACTGGCACCGTGTCATCCTCCCTCCTTCCACACTTGCCTTCCCTCACCAGCTTTCCTCCCTCCCTTTTTTCATTGAGTTTGTGAGCGATGCAGGTCAAGAACACTGGGTTTGGGATGTTTTGGGTAATGAAGCCTTGATATGGTGCCAGTGCTTTGGGGTAACAACGGTGCCAGCGATGGCAGTGGGATGGTAAAGGGCAGCTGGAGATGTTTTGTCCCACGAGCACTCCTGGAGCACAGCAGGGATGTGGACACGGCTGATAACCCTCTATCCTGTGCTGTGACTGTGCTGCAGTCCCACATGTTGGTACTGAGTCAAATGCCTCCAAGTGCCAGAGCCTGGGACTCGGATAACGGCATCTGCAGCATCAGCTGAGCCCCTCCAGTGAGTTACAGCCTGGTCTCTGCTCCAGGGGCCTCTTAGCATCCTGCAGCCGGTAATAGATGTTTTTAATTCTCAGAGAATTATTGAACAAACATCAGGGAAATATGTTTTACAGTCCAGCGCTGGCTCTGAGCATCATTAACATTGTTATTGGAGACGAGGTGGATGATTTAAGCAGGGACCTCTGACAAAGACACACACCTGTCTGTGAATAAAAGCCTGCAATTTAATCCTCGTGCTGGTAATTAAGAAGAGGATGAGGGTCAAGTGTGATGCCTGTTTCAGAGGTGTCCCCAGCCTGGCAGACGGGGTGGCAGCACTAATGCCTCCTTCGGCACTCCTTGGTGCGCGGAGCGGCCCCGGCTGCAAGGAGGGGTCTGTGAGGGCACTGAGTGTGGGGCACCGAGTGCTGGCTGGGCTCTGGTGCTCAGCTCACACCGAGCTGCAGCGATGGAAACGAGCAGATGCTGCCAACTCGAAGCAGGAGCACGGCTGTCTCCTGTCAGGGCACAGCAATCTGCCCTCCTGGCCGGGCACTGGCAGCAGGAAGGGCTGGCATGTTCCTTCATCCCACACCAGTGTCTTGGCAGGGACAGCTTCCCCCGGCCTCTCAGCCTGCCCTGGTGCTGCAGGATGGGGCATTCAGTTTGTTTTGTGTTGAGCCAAAGGCATCTGGCCCCTGCAGCAGGGAGATCCTGAGCTTCTGCTCAAGGCATCTCACCAGGGCTTTATCAGCAAACAACCCCAGAATGGTCAGGTTGGGGCTGCCCCATCCCTGGAATTGGGCAAGGATGGGTTGGAAAGGGCTTGGAGCAATGTGGACTAGTGGAAAGTGTCCCTGTCCATGACAGGGGGGTAGAAGGAGATGGTCCTTAAGGTCCCTTCCAAACCAAACCATCCTGGGATCCTTTCAATGACACCAGAGCAATGTCCCTGTGAGCTGGGTTCAGAGGGAATGGCGAAGCAGGGAATTGCATCTTCACAGGGCCTCGTGTGTCTTCTCACTCACGAAGCAGACCTGGCACTGGGAAGAAGCTCAGTTTCCATTCCCTTTATGTCCTCCCTTGCTCTGCCCAGGTTCTCCCTGTGCTCTTGGGGCTGCACAGACTCGGCTGCTGTGTTTGAACCCATCTGTCCTGGGCACAGTGGGTGCACATCAAGGCACGACGTGTCCTGCCCTGCTCGGTCCCGCTCGGCTCTGGCATCTTTGCCAGCGACTGAAAAGGCTGATGAAGAAGCCAGCACTACAAACATGATAATCCTAGGAGGGCCTCAACAGCTGAAATCTTGTATTTTGGCTGTCAGCGAGCTCTAGAAATGCTGGTAAACACTGATTTTGCTTCATTTGGATGCAGAGATGAGCCTATGGGAGGGTTTGGAGGAGCAGAGCTTGTTTGCATGCATGTTTAAGCGCACAGGCGTAGTCGTACACATGTCGGCACAGAGTTTGGTTCACTTCACTTGCATCCTGCGTAGGCAGCCATGCACGGAAATTACTTCTGCATCAGTCGTGATCCTCTGTTGTAATAAAGGACCAGCAGCTGGTGAGCTCCTACAGCTCCTTGCCTGCCTCCCCTCAGACCAAACAGCATCTCCTCTCCACCCACACACCTCAAATCTTTCTTGGTGTCCTACTCTCCAGATTTCCTACTGCGTGTGGCTCTAGGAGAGAAAGGGGTGATGCAAATGCTGGATCCGTGGTGGTGAGGCACCGGGTTCTGATTGGGAAGGCTCTGTCCTGCTGCTGCAACGTGGAATCCCAGAATGGTTTGGGTTGGGTTCATTCGGTTCCACCCCTGCCATGGGCAGGGACACCTTCCACTATCCTGGGTTTCTCCAAACCCCTTCCAGCCTGGCCTTGGACACTCCCAGGGATGGGGCAGCCACAGCTTCTCTGGGCACCCTCTGTGGGCACCTTCTGTGCCAGGGCCTGAGCACCCTGACAGGGAAGAATTCCCTCCAAACATCTAATCCAAATCTGTCCTCTTTTAGTTTAAAACCATTCCCCCTTATCCTAGCACAATCTGTCCATCATTATTTGCACATTCCCTTGTTGTGCAAATGGCTCAAGTGCCCACCTTGCAGCATCAAAGGTTGGGAAGCCTCTGGCAGACTCTTTACAGCCGGAGTTTTGGGAAAGCAGGTTCCATGGGGCTCTGGGTGATGTTTTTCAGTCTTTCCAACCACATTGCACCCACAGGTTGTGGGTTTGGTGCAGGCAGCTCGGTGAGGGGCTGAGAAACCACCCAGCGAGAGCGGCTGTGGGAGGAGAGGCAGCAGCAGCAGCTCATCCTTCGGAGCCTCGGAGGATGAGCGTGTTCCCACATGAGTGTATTGTTATGAATTCCCCAACGGTGGGGGAAAACTTTGATCAGAGCTTGCACCTCATTAGACATCAGAGAATTGAGCCGTGAGACACCGATCCATAGGCAGCCAGGCTTCATTAGCTTGGCTGCTCATGGGACTGGCTGTTTGAGGAACACGGAGAGGCTACAAAATTGACTTTTGTTTTTAATTATGTTTATGAGGACTCGGTGTTCCCCCCTTTCCATATAATTTTGCTTCGAGGGCTCTAGCGAGATCAGCTTTGGGCAGCTGAAATTGGTGCATCTTCTTTCATCAAAGCAATCTGAAATTTTGCTTTAGTTGAATACTGATTTGTGAATCCATCTGCTGTGCACAGGGGATCATATTTTGGATCAGGGGCCTCATGGGCCGGGTTTCCATCTCACTCACCTGATCCCTTATTGTATATCCATGTTTCTCCTGCCTTGCAGGAGCCAAATCCCAACCTGATGCTTTGATTGAGCCCAAAAAGCCCGTGCTAAACACTGCAGTTCAGGAATGTCAGGCAGCAGAAATGTCAAAAAGAAACATTTCAACATTTCCCAACCAAACCTTTTCAGAACTCCCTGATAAAAAATAACCGTAAAAGGCAGTGGAATGTGTCAGCTGTTCTTTGAGGTCAAACAAGCAGATTTCAGAGCAGCAGAAGTCACCGTGGGATGGAAATCCAGGCAGTATTTAGCCATTATGGCAGAACCTTTGCAGTTTGAGGCTGGGTTTGGAGAGCTTTGTGTGAGCTGGGCTGCCCGGTTCCATCCTTTGCCCTGCCCTTGATTTTTGGGGAGGCTCTGTCTGAACGTCCCCCCTAACAGAGCAGAGGACAGCCCTGAGCCAGGCAGGCACAGCAGCACATCCACAAGCATAATTCCTGTGAAACTCCTCATTTATAAGACATGGAGGAAGATAAATGTGCCCCTGAAAAGCCTGATTTGCACCATTCTCCTTCTCGGCTGTGCTCTGAGAAGAAATGTGCCAAAACACAGAAGCCCCACATGCTACAGACGGACCCCACAGCTGCGAGGATGGAATTACTCAGTCACGGACAGCGTTTCAGTCGGGATCACAGCTCAGAGAGAAAATAGAAGCAGGCAAGGTAGTGCTGCTATCGCCTCCAACCTGCATGATCCAGACATGGAGAAGAAAAGCCGAGTGCAGAGCAGATGAGAGAGACGTTTGCCTCCTTGTGTGCAGGCTGACAAGAACCAGGGGTGGAGGAATTCATGGCAGGTTTTCTCTCGAGTGGAGGGGGGAATAGGAATCCGTCCAAGCTGATTAGTGAGAGGTCTCTCAAAGAGACAGGCTGGCTGGATTTAATTCCCTAGTCAGCATTCCCAGTATATTGATCTCCTAAGTAGGAGGGAGGGGGAGCAGAGAGGAGGGATAGTGGGGAGCAGGGAGAGGAGAGAAAAATAGGTTGAGGTGGTGAGAGAATGAAGGCAGAGGGAGAAAAATGAGGAGTGGACGAGGAGAGGAGGAAAGCAGGAAAATGGCAGGAATGCAGAGGTGGCAGGGATGCAGAAGCAGCTGTGATGAGGCTCCAGCTGTGCCATCAGCCAGCCCCAGAGCTGCCACGTGGGATGGAGGCGTTACTGGTGGGAAATGAAGGAGCCCGGCTCGGTTGTCCTCTCCTAGATCCTTGTCCAGGCTGGGGATGCAGGAGCAGCCGGATGCCCCCCTGAGCTGTCTGAGTGAGGGTGGAGGATGATGATCAGGCACTTCTAGGTGTGTTCCAGAGCACGGAGGCAGGAAACTTCAGCATCCTGCACCCCCAGGGATGGAGATGGGAGAGATAAAGTCTTTGCAAGACAGGATCCCCCACTTGCAACAAGCAGGAAGCTTTAATTTCTAGCCCCAGCTGGTTGTGAGATATTGGGCATTAAAAGCACATTATTCTGATTGCTGTCTTACTTCTTTTTCCACTTTTATTCCTCACTTGGATTTCAGCTTGATTTTAGTGTGTACTCCCTCTAGATCCACAAGTGCCAGGAGTCAGTGCCGTATACCATGCACAGGCTCAGCCTCCCTGCTCTCAGATGGGATAATTAAAGCATTAATCTCTTACTCCGGCAGCCTGGAAGACAGCAGCTGCTAAAATAACATGGAAGGGCTGCTGCAAAAAGGAGCTTTGCTTCAGAGAGAATGGGAACAGCACCTTTTGGGGTCAGCAAACCTCCGGCTGCTGGGGAGGGTCCGGGGCCAAGCACAGTACTGGCCTTTGAAACTAGAGGCTGCTCTTGAGTCTCAAATCTGCTCCTCCCTGAAAGCTTCCAACCTCGTATGAGGCAAAATGCTTGAATTTCTTCAAGTTTTGTTGAGCTTGGGTTGGGTTGGTGGGTCCTTGTGTCTGAGGAGTTGATAGATCCTTGGGAAACACAGCCTGGAGCTGGGAGATGAGGACCCATAGAGGTGCTGCTCGGTGAAGTCTTAAAAATTGTTCTCAAAACTTATTGGGAGTTTTCCTACTTGCTGTGGGAATATTCATTATTCTTATTTTTTTATCATCTCTGTGTGAGTACTGTTTTTTAAATTTTTTTTTAGGTTTGTTTTTCTGGTTTTTTGCTTTTTTTTCTTTTAAGCACTCATGCGAGTACCTGGACTTAATCTCTGTAGCAAATATTAATTTCTGGGAAAATATTGAGGCTTGGTAGAGGGAGGGATCTGATATCCTGTGTGTGAGCTCCACAATAAGGGATGTTTCTTCAGCAGGGCTAAAGAGAAGGTACTGGAGCATGACTTTATTGAGATTGCTGCTCACCTGTGAGGCTGGGGATGTTTGCTGCCACTCTCAGCAGAGTAACAGGGATTGTTTAGCCTTGATTAAATGTGGAATGTTGGCTCCAGAAGCTCCACACCCCCTTGTGTGTGTGGAGATGTTTTGCAGCTGGATGCCAAAGGAACAGGGGAAAGGATGATGAGGATCCATGGGGTGCTGCTGGATGAAGTCTCGAAAATTGTTCTCAAAAACTGTTGGCTATTTGCTGTGGGAATATTGATGATATTGTGGGAATATTGATGACATTGTGGGAATATTGATGATATTGTGGGAATATTGATGACCACAAAGATGATAAATTAAAATCAATATTCATTCCCACGGCAAGTGGCCAACAGTTTTTGAGAACAATTTTCGAGACTTCATCCAGCAGCACCCCATGGATCCTCATCATCCTTTCCCCTGTTCCTTTGGCATCCAGCTGCAAAACATCTGCAAGGGACAGAGGGGAGGTTTGGGCTCTCACAAAGGTCCAGGGCTATCCCTTCTTAAATATATTATCCCAGAGGAGCTACTGCCAGATAGAGATGAAGTTCCTGGCATCTCCTCTGCAAAAGCCACCCCTGCAGCCCCCCAAGCCTGCCACACACCCCACAGGGCTTCTCTTCATGAGGTGCCAAGGATTTTCATAGCTTGATTAACGCTCCCCAGCCCCATTTCCATTGGCGGCTGCGGAGGAGCGGGAGAAGATGGATGTTTTCCATTACTTGATATAATGACTGTGAGGCAGCCTAATGAAACCTTTACAGCCAAAGTTTACGGAGAGCCCGCAAACAGTGATCAATGGCCGAGCTGGAGCTCCCCTGTGCCAGCCATGGGGGCCGGGATGGAGGAGTCCAGCCAAGGTTGGAGAGCTGGAGCAGGGAAAGGACAGAGGAGATGTGATGGAATGGGTGTGAAATGGGATAAGTTAAGAGAGGGGTGGATTTTTTGTTTCTGCTTTGTTCAACTCCCCAGTGCGTTGTCATTCACATTTCCATCCCTGCCGGGGGTACATCATTGCCTCTCCAGGCTCTGGGCTGCCGGCAGAGCTCTCTTGCTGCCTTCCTTCAGCTGCAGTGCTCTCATGGAAGTGGGATTGAGCACAAATCCTTGGGAACTGGTAAAAATTTCTTCTGGAAGAATAGGTCTACGCTGCAAAAGAAAAATAAAATAACCCTCTGAGCCTCATCCACTTCAAGCATCCCACCCGGGGGAGCCGTGGCCAAAAGCAAGGCCTGCCCCAGGCTGCCCTGCAGGAGCCACTGCCCTGGTGTCCCCTCTGCCCTGGCTTTGCAAGGACTGCTGAGGGAAAAATTAACTTTTAATTGAGTGGCCTGTGGGTAGATGGACCAAATTGCTGGGAAGGTGATCTAAGGGTCTGCTTAGGGCCAGCTCTGCATGCGTCGCTTTATGGACCTGGACTTCATTACCCTGAGAGCAGGGAAGTGCATTCCCAGCTGGAGAGAGGTGAGTCTGCAATTTTCAGCTGAGCGAACAGGTCGGGCAGAGCGTCAGCAAGAGCTCCTGGGTTAAGCAGGACATGTCCAGCTTTTTGCTTGCTGTAGAAGACAACTCCTTCAGGACCCCACCTCCTCCTCGCAGCTGGAGGCTCTCACCTGTGGGAGCCATGGCGTTGGGAGGGCAGGGATGTGGAGCTGCCAGTTGACAGTAAATGGGATCCACCTGCTAGCACACAATGCTGCAGGAATAAAAAACGCTCCATTGTGCCTCTGGAATAGCTGCAATTAACAAAATCTGAATAGCCACGGGCTGGATTCATCTCACGGAGGCGGTGGGAGGCAGCTTGAAATGTACCCACAAGCACTGATCGGGGTCTCGAGCCTAATGAGTTCTCGGGAGGCATCCAGTTAGGATGAAAGACGGATGCGGGGTGGGCTCCAGGCAGGTCTGTCCCACACAGGAGCTGCTGCAGGAAGGGCTGGACGCTGTCCTTGGGATGCCATCACCCTGCAGCTGCAGCAGAGAGGGCGCGTGGGCAGTGCCAGAGCCTGTGCCGGGCTGGGCAAAGGCAGCGCCATCCTGCTGCTGCTGGGATCAGACAATCCCAGCGGGGCTGGGGTTGGGAGGAAACTTAAAAATCATCTTGTTCTGCCCCCTGCCGTGGGCAGGGACACCTCCCACTGTCCCAGGGTGCTCCAAGCCCTGCCCAGCCTGGCCTTGGGCACTGCCAGGGATCCAGGGGCAGCCCCAGCTTCTCTGGGCACCCTGGGCCAGGGCCTGCCCACCCTCACAGGGAAGGATTTCTTCCTGATATCCCATCTAACCCTGCACTCTGGCACTGGGAAGCCATTCCCCCTTTTCCTGTCATTCCACCCATTGTCTCCAGTCCCTCTCCATCTCTCCTGGAGCCCCTTCAGGCTCTGGAAGGGGCTCTGAGCTCTCCCCAGAGCCTTCTCTTCCTTCTCCTCTCCAGGTGAGCACCCCCAGCTCTCCCAGCCTGGCTCCAGAGCAGAGGGGCTCCAGCCCTGGAGCATCTCTGTGGCCTCTCTGGATTCTGTCCAGCAGCTCCAGGTCCGTCTTTTGCTGGTACCCCCGAGCTGGAGGCAGCTCTGCAGGTGGGGTCTCAGCAGAGCAGAGGGGAAGAATCCCCTCCCTCGATGTTCTGTCCGCACTGTGGGATGAGCCCAGGACACCCCTGGCTTTCACAGGGACAGAACTGCGGATTACGGCTCCAGGCCCGTGTTTTATTCATGACTCAGCCATTTCCCCACCTACAAGATGAGGATAATGATACATTCTTCCCTTAGAAAGAGCTTGTCGTCTCCAAGTGTGTTACAAACTCTGGTAACAATGTACCTTAATTGAACACTTTCACTTTTCCGAGTTCCAAGAGAAAGTTTGCAGCGAGAATAATTCTTATTTTATCTGCATTTGATACTGTGAGGCGTGTGGCAGAGTACAGATGGTCACATCCAAGGTGGGAAGAGGACAAAGAACTCTTTTGAGCCCCCCTCTCTGTTGTGACATTGGGACTCAACGTGCTGAGCAAGCGCTTGTAAATCAAGCCAGCAGAAATTAAAGGACCCAGTAATGGGCTGGATTAATCTGCCCTGACTTGAATGTCTAAAAGTTGGATGTCAACGTTTGGGGTTTGTCGCCTTGGGCTCCCTCCCAGTCGGTGGAGAGAAATGGGCATCTCCAGAGGCCATTTATCTCGTCCCAGACAGGCTGGCTGGATGAATTGCCCTCTGGAGGTGCTGGTCTCTCTCTCCATTGGTAAAGGGAGCCCTGGGTACATCTTATATATTTATATTAGAGGTATATGGAGAGGGATGGAGGTGAATTCTGTTGGGATGGAAAGGAGACTGCAGCTGCTCCAGGGGCAGAGCTGCAGGGAAGCTCTGGGTGCCTGCTGCAAGGCTGCACCTAAAAAGGAGCGCAGCCAGCATTTCAGGAGCTGCATCCCGAGGAGTGTTGCCCTATGGAATATCCTGACTGAAGATGGAGTTTTTTTGGCTCTTACAGTCGCACACATCATGGTTTGGTGTAAACCTGAGCAAATGCCATGTGTGGCTGTATCTGCTCAGGACTAAACCTGCTGGCCTTGAGCAATCCCAGCAAGAAAATAACACCGGGTCAACCAGCAAAGATTTGCATGGAGACACTAGAATGATGGGCAACATTATAAAATCATAAACCAGAGGAAATGGAAGTTTTTGGCTCCTAACTACCAAACCCCTAAGCTCTGCGCGTTTTGTCTTCCTAAAAACTATTCCAGAGGTGTCAGAAACAAACCACGCGCTTCCAGTCTCTTGTGTCCTCCTTCTGCATTTCAAATGAATAATAGATAAAGGAATCATTTTATTTAAAGAGAACGAGTTGAATAGTTTGCTTTAAAAAAACCTCCAAAAATC
>VZTX01011450.1:0-31022 GCA_013400915.1 Pardalotus punctatus
CAGCCAATAGAACACGGTAATGCGGGGTTCGGCTCCGCAGAAGGACTTGCCATGCTGACTGTTCCCATGTACAACAGACCAGCTAGGACTTGTGTTAACCAACCAGCATTTTTAGGAGTGGTTGCTGCAGAATGAACTTTCCCGATCCAGCTCACATGGACTACCGACAGCCCAGTACGGGTTGAGCAGTGGCCACTGAAAAAGGAAAGTCTAGAACAAGCACAAATTTTAGTGCAAGACCAACTGCAACAGGGGCACTTGCAACCTTCTACTTGTCCTTGGAACACACCCAAGCTCTGTTTTTTCTTTAACAGCTTTTAAACAGCATGAAAACATTTCAACTAAGATTCTTCAGAAGTCTCCTTGACAGTTCTTCTAGCCAGCCCTGCTCAAACACAACACAACTGTGTCCAGAAACAAGGATAAATATTCTCTAAAATTGCAATGATCCCCTAAAATTACCAGTTTTGCTGCTATTGCTGCATGAATTTGGTCAGGAGTGGACTGCAATTCAGCTGGATCAGATTCCACACTGACAGCTATTTAATCTCTGGACCACATTTAGCTGGAGCCAGTAGAGTGGCACAGCACTCATGCATCTAAGAGTTCTATGTAAAAACAGCAGAAACACAGGCCCTCCACACCCACCACAGAAAGTAAGTTACCGCCTTTTTGTAATGTTCAAGCAACAGATCATATTCACATAGACATTTAACTGCAATTAAATACATAACAGGCACAGCTAGATAGGATGGGAGGGAACAAAATCCTGGAGATGACATGGGGGGGTTATCTGGACAAGACTGGGGGAAAAGAAAAGAAAAGCCCAGCTTTCACTGTCAGGGTATGATCCCTTAGCTCAGGACTCTTCATACTCTGGGATTTGACTGCTCTGGTAGTAGCTGAAAAACTTTTGCTTCTTTTGGGGAAAAAAAGGCAACAAACCTCCTCCCTTCACACCCCACCCCACCCAACTCCTTTTTCAACCTTCTTCCTAGAGAAGAAAGTGTGGATCACTGAGTTACCAAATATGCCTTCCTCTCTGTTGCTCAGAGAGCTGAGCACTGCCTCCCCAACACACTTCTTCCAGAACAAGGGTGCTCACACAAAAGGACGTTTGGGAGCCCCTCCACCAGGGCCACATTGTCTTTTAGTCCCAGCAACAGGGACTTCTGCATGGCCAAACACCTCTAGGTGGAAGGCCTTCTGCCTCTTATCAATATCTCTCACTCACCTTCTACCATCTTCCTGTACAATGCAAGGAGCACCCCATGAGCTGAGACAGGCACAGATGGACAGATGCTCTGTATATCTAACAAATATTGTAGCAGGATTCCTGTACCTCCCCCCATCCCTTTCAATGACAAGTCGTTAATCAAGATTTTGTTCACAAATTGTAGTCACCTCAACGCTCCAACACCACAATCTGCTAGCAAATTATAAAATAGACCACTTACCACATGCTGCTAATAAGACTCAACAATCACAGAAATATAATCTCTTCTTTGTTCACTTTGAAAGGGAGAAACCAGCTGTCCTCAACCATTGTTCCAGCTGTGAATGCTTGAATCATGATTTACCGTTTTGCTCTTAACGTCTTAATCCTTTCCCTTTCAGCAGATAGATGCATTAGTTCTGCCTTGCACCTAAGCACGCACAGGAGGGTGCTTCTATTGGATAATTAACGGCACTTAATTATTCCTCCAGGTGGTTTGACAGCATTTACTTAGGAATATTGCAGCATTGTGTGCGAAGTCCAGCTTGCTCAAAGCCTGGGATACTTAAGGCACTCTACTCAGTTGCATCTCCCTCCTACAGCAGTGCCCTGTGCTGAGCAGGCACCCAGCACACCCAGGTAGTCTGCGGTAGCACGCATGTGTTCTCTGCATTGTTTGTTGCCCAGAGCAGCAGTAGCACTCTCAACAAACAGTATGTCGTACGTAGCAGTACTCTTAGTAGAATGCTGCCCAGAGCAGCCGTGGCTGCCCCATCCCTGGAAGAGCTCAAGGCCAGGTTGGACTGGGCTTGGTGCAACTCGTGGAAGGTGTCCCTGCCCATGGAATGAGATGAGCTTTAAGGTCATTTCCAAACCCATCTACGATTTCTTCGTTTCACCCGCAGCACTGAGCTGCACTCCCCCCGGCCTGAGTTCAGGCTGGGACTGAGCACCCACCGCCGATCCATCATGATACACTCCATGCATTCCTCAAAGTCCACGCTGCTTCCCCGTTAGTTTCCAAGACGGCCCCAAAAGCTCGCCCCCACCCCCCGACTCCCGTCACCTTCACCACGCCGGCCCAGCCGGCTGCGGGCCGCGGGGACCCCCGGGGATCCGCGGGGAGGGCGGGCGGAGGCGACCGCGCCGATGGCCCGGGACCGCCATTTCGGCGGCGCGTGAGGGCCATGAGGGCCCGTAGGCGGCCACGCCCCGCAGCGCTGAGGGCTCGCCCTGCCCGGGCCCCGCCATGCCGAGCACGGCGCTGCCGCACGGCACCCCTAGGCAGGGGCCTGGCATCCACACAACCACAGGGTCAACTTGGTCGGCAGATCGTCTCGAAACCTCTGCGATCATCGAGTCCGACCTGTGGCGCAACACCACCCTGTCAACCAGACTATGGCACCAAGTGCCACCCCCGGGCCTTCCTTAAACACCTCCAGGGATGGTGACTCCACCACCTCCCTTGGGCAGCCAGTTCCAATGTTTAATCACCCTGAGAAGAAATTTGCACACAGCAGAGAGTTACTTACCTGCAGAAGATGCAAGCCGTGAAAACCAATCCTTTTGTTTAAAAGGGATTAGCTGAACAATAAAACTGGATCCACTGTGACTGCTCCTGGTCAGACTGGGGGCCATACTGGCAGGTGCTGGTTGCACCGGGCCTGGACTCAGGAGAGTCGGATCACAAAAAACACAGGAAGCTAACACATGCAATTAGATGACAAGCGAGTTTATTTTGCAAAACAATCACTCTACAGCAACAAATACAATTGCAAATCGGATTGAAAAACATGAACTACCTACCACCAGCCATTCAAGAAATGCCTCCTTTATGGTAACAGGCTCTAGAATTATCAGAAAAAACACAGGTTTGTAACAGCAGACTGTATTCCTTGACATCCCAGCATACAGCATGTTTATTTGTTGGCTTTTTCTCTTCTTTGCTAAAGTTGAAGTGGCTTTTATATGCTTCACTTTTCCAAGTGTGAAACTAATTTACCTTCCTGCAGTGTGAATTGCTGGAGTTGCAGAGGGAGTTGCTTTAGCAATCTGAGTAGTGAGTGAACTCACAGACACCTAGGCTAAAAATCTACCTGCGCTCATTTTCACATCAAATGTGATCTACTCTTCAAGGCGCTTGCCTTTGAAGGGACATGCACTTGGGTTTCAAACAGTATTTAGTCCAGCATGGAAAAAACTTCTGCTCATGTGGTAGCCAACACAGGCTGCCTTTTGACTCCCTTTGAGTCATGTATTTAGGCAAACTTCAATGTGTGAGCAGTCACAATGAGGTTACTACTGTACCACAGCAGAGGGCTGAATGAATAATTCCATTTACTGCTATACAGTGAAAATATACACTGCCCTTGTGGGCTCATAATTTCCCTCATGAGGATTAGTTTTTCCTTTACTGTTGCTGGACAGAGGTTTGCTCAACTTTGATTTCTTTCAGCTTGTGGTTACATAGAAACAAAACTCTGCAGATGAGTCAGAAGCACACTTTCATCTCTACAACCCGATGGATTATTAAATTTGGGGTGCTTCCCTACGTACCCAAACAAGGTTTCACCATTCCTTTTGTCTGGATTATCTCTGCTTTGTTACAGAGTTGGGTCTCAGGCACCCAACAAACCTGGTGGCTCAACATGCCTGTGGAAAAGAAACACAACAGATGCACTTTTCCAGGAAGCTGGCTCTATCTTCTTTAGTGGGCATTACATATTTACAAACTGTTGTTTTTAAAACGCACACTCTTCTTGAGAAAGTTAAGATTAATATGAGCTTTTCAGTGAACATCTAGAGTCATGTAACATAACTTGGTTTTTTTATTATTATTTAAAAGCACAAACTCTTAATTTCTTTTCATCTAACTCCACAGCATTCTAGGATTCTTTCTATGGAAGGATAATTATGATTACAAAGGCCTTTGCTTCAGTCAAGACAAGAAAGCTCATTTTAATGCAAGAAATAAATGACTTGGTGTGTTACACCACTCTAACTTTGGACTCATAGGTGGATTAACTAAGCTTAATTTTCTAGAGTATGTCAATTTTAAAAGCAGAATAAAAACACTTGAGTCTCAGGTTAACACTGCTCCCATGAGCTGCTGCTCAGCTTCAGAGAGGAGAGGTTCAGTAGTACCATAGTTTCTCTCCCACAATGGCAAAAGGCATAGAAAAAAAACAAGCAAACCACTGATAGCATGATCAGTGCAATGTGATACAAATACTGTTCGTTTTCCTTTCTGTCATTTTTCTGAAAAAATGGGAAAAAGCTTTTAATGTACCTCACTTGACACAGTTTCCACGTGAATTCTTAGGATTACTTTAAACAAAAGTATAACAAATACAAGGCAGAAATCAGAATCCTCCAATTGCACTTCAGATGGTTCTAAACTCACTGTCCTTTGTATGAAACAACTGACTTACAAATAGTGTTAGGTACTTTATAGCATGAAAAAGCTTTTTGCAGAGCTGAAATGTTATGTGTGGGGCTGTCAGAAGTTCGTATTCAGTAAAAGTCTAAGAGATTTAACCACTCTGTTTTGTGTTTGTACTGCTGTGGCAGCTTAGCCAAAACCCCACTCTGGTCCACGGAATATTTACTGTCCAGTAACTGCATTATTACCTGAACGTAATGATGAGTAATCCTGTACCATTATTATGAGAATCTCCCCAGACGTAAACATCTCTGTGAGTCTTTTCAAAACAAACTCCAACACACACGCACACATAAAAATTAAGAAGGAAAAAGAACAGATCAAAAGTTTCCAAAACACATTGTTAACCTAATATATGTATCAAGTATAGCTCAACTGACAGTGCAAAGTTTACTTACGAGGTTTCAAAAGGAAAAGATCAAACAATCTGCAAGAATGTAAACTGGTCATTCCTAATGTCTCAGTTACATAGAGCATCAGCAGGTGATTATCTGCTGCTGAGACCATTCCCCACACCAGTGTTCTCTCAGTGCCAGTGTTCTCTCAAGTAACTCCACTAGATGAGTTGGTTGACTCCCCTAGGTGGGTTGGTTGTGTATCTCTGCCTTTTATCTTTCATGCACACTTTTTCTTATACTTTTTATAGTTAATATAGTCCCACTTTTCTCAGATTTTAAGATGCCCTATTTAATTGATTAATTGCTATGGCAACCAGACTAGGGAGCTCATTTTTATTTGTTCACATACTGTGTTTTAAAGGCATCTCTGCTCTGTTTATCACTGTTGTCTGAGTGCCTGAGCATACATGTGAGACATCACTAAAGGAGTGGAAACAACATCTTAATATTTTTTGTTTCAACTTTAGCAAAAGAAAAAAAATAAATCAAACATTCACTGTTATTATGGGAGTTAGAAAAAGAAAGAAAGAGAGAAAGAGAGAAAGAAAGAGAGAGAGAGAGAGAGAGAAAGAAAGAAAGAAAGAAAGAAAGAAAGAAAGAAAGAAAGAAAGAAAACCAAATTATTGTGGATTTTTAAAAAATCCATAGTCCAAACTCAGCCATCTTTGGAGACCCTTGTACAAACGTCTGGACCCCACAAAAATCATTCCTTTATGAAGAAAGGGAGGGAAGGGAAGAGGGGAGGAATCCTTTTTCTAGCATCACAGAATAGACTTGCATCTGTCACTAAAACAGGGTCACAACTTTTAGTTGTTACAGAAAGCAACTTCATGCTACAATTTTCATCTTTTTAAAATGTATTCTTATGAATAGGGAAAAAAACCCTGCTAACATCTACTTTTACATACCTAAAATTGCAACACCAAAGGGTGCAAGAGACACAGATACTGTGAATAAAGAAGTAGAATATTCAAGTATATGAGGAGGGCGTATCACAAATGGCCACAGAGAAATATATATATCTATAATACTGTATCAAACAGATGGAAAGGATGTGAAACCAGTGGTATGCACACAAATCTAGCTGCTTAACCAACTTTTCCAATCAGACACAAGTCTGTTGGGGTATGAGTGCTTGCTTTCAGCAGTTTTTTTATGTCACTTCCTGAAGCAAGATTCAGATGTTTTCAGCTACTATTTTTAGTAATTAGTTAAATAATTTATTGGCTTTTCAGCTATACACTGACATAATTAACCAAGTTCAAAAAAATGTTAATAACTTAATTCAACTTTTGTTCTACTCATTTGTACAAAGTAACACTTTTTAAAAAATTAAAGTTGTATTTCCCTATATGCCCTTCCTTCTGGTAAGCAGACTGTTAATTTAACCTGTAATAACTTACAATGGGCAACTTTTCTTTTTTATTTCCCCATCTAGCAAAAGAACTGTGAAATGAGCAACTTGGGATATTAACAAGGCTCTTCAGAAAGAGGTGGATGGCCTTCAGGCACATGAAAGGTAAAAATGCATTTTATCATAGTACAGTACTCCATGCAAGACAGAGCAGAGCAACAATAATTGTCCAATGTAACATACTGCTGTATACCCATATAAAGCCAGTGTCTTCCTGTTGTAAATGGAGGTCAGGCCAATTTCTGCATCTATGGAATTATATTTTTTTTCTGGTTTTTTTTAACTGTATGATAACTACATAAGTCTTGGGATGTGATTTAGTTTTAGACATGGTAAAGAATGAATGTAACACCTGCTCTGAGCCCATTCCTGCCAAGAGCTCATGCCTAAATATTATTACTTCATACAATGCCAAATGAGCAAATTCATAAGCCCTGCTTGGCAAGAGCTGCTGTGACATCTTCAGCAAGGGTAGCAAGCTGGGGCGATTCAAGCAGGTTGATGCTTCCAGAGGACGAGACATTGCTGAGTCTGCGCGGCGAGGCCACGCTGGACCTGCCTGGTGACTGCGTGATGATCTCAGCCCCGTGATCGACACGGGCCTTAGCGTGCTCTCTGAAGTTTAGCTTCTGGCTGTCAATCTGCTCCAGGAAAGAACGGCACATGTTAATTATCCCATTATACATAATCATTTGTGCATCATTTTGCTTACTTTTAAAAACTATTGGAAGGATTGAAGCTTCTCCACTCCTTAGAAAATTGAACCCAAGCAATTTTTCATCTTGTTTAGTAACTACTGGCTTACTATGTTACATTCTCTTACTATTTCTGTCTCTCATGGATGCTTTAATGGGGAGTACCATGGTTCCTAGCTGTACCAATTTCATAAACCTTATATGGGTACTGTGATTTGTTTTCAAAATCTGTATTTTCAAATGTTTGTGGGAGTGGATCTTACTTTAAAGATGCTTTCCTCCAGTTTCACAATGGAGTCCTCATCTCAGATCATACCTATGCTGTCCAACAGTCCCAAACAAGGGTTATCTTTAGGGGGAAGTGCACAAACTACAGGACATTTCACTCTCATCTTATTGCGGATGCAAGATTGGTCGTTCCAAATTTCAAAGGGAACAAATTGGTATGTGAGTGTGCTTGAAAGAGGACAGACAGATGTTTCCTACTCGATTCAGAGCCATTGCTGAATTCACAGCTCTAATAATTTCACTGGGCCAAGGGCACAGTGGCAGTCTTTTCTCTGACCGCTGTTCCTTTACCTTGACGTTACCACCACCAGGTACGTGGTGGGCATTTTCCAGTGAACCAACTTTAGCCTGAGCTTTTTCTTTGAAATCCAGTTTCACACTCTCAATTTTCACACGCCCACCTCCTACAGAGGAAAAGGAAACACAGATTAAGAAACTGAAACAGTGCTGGAGAAAGTATGACCTGAAGCATATGAGTGCACTCGCATTACTTCCCTTTTAGGTGAGATCTAATGGTTTTGGAGAAGCACAGAATAATGCTCTGCACGTTCAGTAAAGTATAAAACCTTCTACATATATTTAAACTGTAAGCAGGTACTGCAGCCCTACTGGTTTTCATGGGATTTAAGCACATGCGTAAGTATTTCACTGGCTTCAGTCTGTATTTCAATATTATGCCAGAGCACCATCCTTTGGCATTATATTTTTATCACCTCTCTAAACTAGGTGGTCTCATACCTTTATGTCTTTATATATTTAGTTAAGCAGTTTAATGTATTTTTATTACCAAAGAGTATTTATTTTCTCTTTGACTGTAGAAGAGAATGGTATCATCCATGATTTCCGGTTCACCTAATAGTATTAGGTCTTTGCTTTGTTCCACAACCCAGAAATTCCTACAATACCTGGTTTGTGGTGGATGTTCTTGAGCGAGCCACACTTGGAAGTCACATGACTCAAGTCGATCTTCTTGGTTACAATTTGTACCTGTGAAAGGTGCACACATGCACAAATTACAGGAAGGAAAATAATATAAAATAAAATAAAAAGCCAAGCCCTGCAGAGAAGGAGCAAGAGGCTTCTACAAACCACTGGAAAAGGAGAAATGGTTAGTAGAAAACAGACCATGCCACACAGGAGGGAACACCTGGATTAACACAGCAAGCTTCCTTCCTGCCTAGGGAGAGGACAGAGCTGGGTTAAGCTTTAGTATTAGCAAAACGAAGAGGAGGGTAAAGGAGATCAGCTTGTGGGTTCTTTCTAAAGTGTTTCTGAGCCTCCTCCTTTCAGAGTGCGTGCTCCAAAGCCCTGCACACAGCAGGACCCACCCCATTTGCTTCTGTGTTGATTATACATCCTGGCAACTAGGATATTTTGGTGACTGGTTTTTTCTCTACCATCTGTTTTATATTTTTCTGCATCTAAATATGGTATGCCATTTCCTGTCAATCCACTATGGAGAGTCTGAGTAATCTACACATGTGCCTCCTGCAGCTGTACCTGAGCAGGCTGGGGTTCAGCGAGCTGGGTCAGTGCTCACTGGAGAGCAGCAGCACCAGCACCCTCCCTCCTCCTGCTGCTCCATGCCCTGCTGCCAGCCACCTTGCCATGGCTGTGCTGAGCCCAGCTTGGGAACAGCCACAGAGCGACACTCCCGCCTCGCCTGCACTCCCAAATAGCTCCCAGATGCAGCCCACAGCCACAGGCACTGGGCTGGCAGGCCCCAAGAAGACACAGCCCTCCAGGCCTGACAGGAGTTCCAGGGTAACTGCAATGACCACTGGCTTGCTCACACCACCAGCACTAGTGGCTGTATTGAACCTGTCTGGATCAGACATGCCCACACCATCAGCTCTTCCCATCTGAGAGGTGATGATTTCCATCAAGACAGTTGTAGCCACCTTAAGCTATTCCAGTGTGCCCAATAAAACCAGCAGGTGTCTGGTCAAATCCCGGGCCACCTCAGTTTCTTATACTGGAATAATGCTGTGGCATCAGCACTCAGCACACTGGCTGATCACACCCTCTTCTCTGTACTTTCTTTGTCCTTACGTTTTTTCTTCTTCCCCTCTGCTGAATGCACATAACTGAAAGGTTAGCTGAGAAAGGACTGGTGTACTGGAAAATGCCCAACAGGAGGCCAGAGTCTCACTCTGAGCTGCACTCTCTTTCTGGAAATTACTTTCTTGGGCTGTTCCCATGAAGGAAAGGCACTGAACCATTTTGGCTCACACTGCACTTTCACTGTCAGCACCCTTGGGCATTTAGAGATAACCCTTTTATAATTTCCTTTCCCTGTGCAAGTTCTGAAAATGTATTGTGCTCTGTGGGGAAAGATCAGGAGGCCACCACTGCATACACAAGGCTCACACAACTACCAGACCAAACTCACGTGTGAAACAGCAGTGAGAAGGAAGGTAGTGCTCAGAGGAAGGGCGACAGAGGGGTCTGGCTGTGCGAGGTGGGTTACCACAGTGGAGGTTCCTGATCACAGGGTGTCCATACTACTTACATTTCCTCCCCCTGCAGAATGTTTGATGTTATCTTGGGAACCACACCAGGACTGAGTATCACTAAAATCAATCTTGTTTAAAATCCTAACCTAAAAGGAATCGGAGGTAACTTACTATATACCGTACACACACTGAGTCAGGGTGCAGGACAAGGGAGCCAGGGTAATTTGCCTCCTGCTCCTTCTGACACTTGTATTGAAATGTGAGAAAGTAAACACTGGCAATCTCTGTGCTTAGTATGTTCACACAGCATCTCTAAATACATTATGCTGCTCTCTTTCTACCTCACAAAGTGGTGGTGAAATACAAAGGGGCAAGTTTTATACTGGGAGGTATGAGAGGTGGCTTTTCCCTGAAAAGTTTAAAGAACTATGTGCTTGCCTGGACTGGGCCTAGTCCTTGTACAGCCTGTCCTAGGCTCTACTGAGTGATCTTCAGTATTTCTGCTGAACTGGCCACAAGAAGATGGCAACCCTCCTTCCCACAGCTCAGCCTTTGATGCAGAAATCCCAGATGCAGCTAGCACAGGTTGAGGTATTTCAACCTCCCTTCTGCCACATAGCCATAACAGGAGCTATGTACATGTAACAGACCTCAGTGAAAGGGCAGCAACAAAATTATTTAAACTGTAGTCAGAGCTCTCTAGTGCTCTCTCTCTTTACTGTCATCTACTAAAGGGCAAGGCAGAAAACAACAGCATCTGGAAACCTACAGCTCCAATCACTGCTTTTTGATTTCTGGTGCTGGCCAAAGATTTAGGCACAAGTATTTTCCAGTGCTAGCAGCACTGCACTTCTCCCCTGTGCTCTTTGTCTCTTCACACAAGATCGGGTTTTTGCTTTTCCCTCGATGATGCCAGCCTCCTTTACACATGCCAGGAGCCAACATTTTTAATATGTTACTGTAGCCACAGATGCATGGCAGGCATAGGACAGTGCCTGAAGGCAAACTGTCAAGGGCAAGCCATGCTGTCGTGTGTTTGTCCCCAATAGCAAAGCAGTTCCTCTACTTAGCAGAACTCAGGTGTCACCAATGATTGTACTCCCAGGGAAAGATGTGCAGCTGGATGGCAATTACTACAGGGCAGAGACAATTGGGTGCACACCTTACTAACACTATTTTCCGATTTATTTCTGAACAAGAGCAGGGGGTTGTACCCATCAGTAATAGAGTTTTCAGGTGTGTGAGAAGGTGTTTCTATCCAAGGCTGCACCTGCTGCCTTTGCATTAGCGTGCCACCCATGCAGCATATTCTTTCTTTGGGTTAAATGTGTTGGAGGTTGTTGGAGGTTGAAGGGTGTGGAATTTTTTCCCCATCCTGGGTACTAGGTTACTAATGGCTGGATACTTAAGGACTATTAACTTCTTTTGTAAGAGACAAAGAGCTAGCTGGGCCTGGGGAGGGAACAGCAGAGGTGGTCATCAGATACCGACTACTGCTAGGAGGAAGCAGCAGGGGGAACTGCGGGCTCCTAAGCTACAGTGGCAGAAAGGTTTTTCGGATCTGTGCTGTTTTTCTTCTTGTTGGTGAGTGAGCGTTCTTCTGGGAAAGGGACGTTTCCTGGAGGGCACATCCTCCTGGCTGTGCCGGCAGTTTTTCTGCCCAAGGGGGCCGGCAGCCGCCGCCCTGCGCTCTCCCTGCGGGAGCACTGCCACGGCTGGGGAGTCTCTGCCACCTTCTACCGGCCAGCCCGGCTGGGCTCGTCTCTGCCACCCCTGCTCCCTGCTCGGAGCTCCTGCAGCACGGCTACGGCACGCCCGCCATTGCCCTGCCCGCCCCGCCGCGGCGCCCGCCTGCCTCTCGGTACTTCGCCGCTCCCCGCAGCCACAGAGCTGNCTGTTTGAAGACACCTGTCTTCAAACCAAGACAATATGAAATCTTTAACCAAATGTTACATCGGATGTTATTTTTATTTACTAATATACAATAGGAATTTACACTCTTTCCTGTACAGAAAGCCATGGAATTTGGGTCACTATCTATGCATTTTGTTAAATGGCACTTGTAGAGCTTTCACTGACATATTACTTAGCACAGCCCTGTTGGCTACTGTTGTAGGTAAACCGACAGTGACTAAGCAGTATCGAGATAAGACAGAGGGAAATGCACACTGGGGTTCCTTGCTGCAGCTTCTCACCATTTTGGGAGCACAAAGCAGCAGCAAAACAGCTGAAGCAGTCAGTGGGAGGAAGCAGAACCCTCTGAAGTCTCTGTTTCCTGGCTTCAGTTCCCCAAACTGCCCCAGGTTCCCTGATAAATCTGAGACAAATCACTCTCTCTGTGCCTCACCTCTCCAGCCTAGGAAAAGTCTATTTTCCCTCTTACAGGGGCATCAGGTTTTGCAGCTTTTGGCTCCTGCAGTGGTGACAACAGCACATTTAGATAGTGACTTCAATCTCTGGTACTGAGCACCTGGAGTGCACCCTTGAATTAAACCCAGGAAATTCTCAGAAGAAATGTTCAGAGTGTCACACATTGCAGCTAATAAGAAGTTTTTCACAGCAAGTTGTTTCCTGGATCCTCCTTATTATATATAACAACTTAATCAAACCATTGGAATGTAAAGTTTTTAACTTAAACTTTTCAGTTTAAAGCAAAAAACTTGCTTTAACTGGTAAAGATCTGTGGTGATGGCATGTTCAGCAATAACAGTAATGACAGCACCAGCAAACCCCACAACTAGTAGGTCACCTTCTGAGGGGCATCTTCAGTAGTCAAACTGATTTCTGTCTTACCCCCTTCCATCTACTTATCCGTCCAAGTAAACCACTGTATGCTGAAACATGAAAGCAAATGCCTTTGGAGTTTTATGCTTGTGCTTTCTCTCAATATACTGTTTGTTAAAAAATTTACCCCAGTACAATACAAGACACATGTCACATCAATTACAGAAACACACATCAGATGTGCAGTCAGATCTGATTCCCAGAGAGCTTCAGGCTAGACACAACTGGGCAAAACAGAGCCTTCCTGGCACTTTCTGAGCACATCTCTCTCAGTGGTGGATCAGCAGCACCTCTTAGCTATGGCCACAGGGATTCATTTGCTCTGAAAATGCTGGCTTAGGGGTCATGGCAAGACTTCTGGGGGCTTGTAGCTTAAAATGGAGCCAAAGCAAGGTGAAAAGTTGAGACGGTGCCTTTGATAAAGTGCCTAAAGGTTGATTTGCACCCAGAAGCCTGACAGTTTATGAGTCTCGTGGCCCATGGACCTGTCTAGCAGATGTGTAAAGAACCAATCATCTCAATTATCCTCTCCATCTTACTGGGTGAAATGTGCCCCTGTGCACCGGGGCCAGCAGGAGACCCAAGCATCATTTGTCTCCTGTGCTGAGGGCTGAAGAGAGCTGAGTGACATGGATGCATTGTGCTGGTCATCTGGCACAGGGAAGAACTGCATTTACCCAAGTTTTCCCTGATTATCTGTCTCTCCCTTTCCTGGGATATATCAGTATCCCTGTACATATTTAAATCATGCCCATCTATAACTCAGTGTTCCACAATGAATGGAACTTTTTCTCCTGTATATTAGGGCTTAAGACTGCTTAATTCATCCATCCTATATACTTCAGCAGGCCCTATCCCCTCCTGCCAGCATTTTGTCCCAAGCTTTCTCCCATGTCTGCTAGACTGGGCAAACAGGCCAATACGCAACCAGCCAACTGTTTATTGTCTCTGATTGTGGAAAACGGCTGAGTTCACTGCCTTTACCTCAGCTAGTCAACAGCTATCACTCAGTGCAGAGGGACAGCCTGTGTTTCTCACCACTGCTCCCTTGCCAGCACTGGTTGAAATTAGCCAACAAGTTCCAAATGAGTTGAGAAAGGCTGAGATTGCCTGCCAGCCAGTGGGACTGCAGGAGATGTTTCCTTTGAGAAATCAGACTGTAAACAGGAGAGGGATCTTACCAGAAAGGGACAGGAACCATTTAGGCTAAAGAGAAACTTTGGCTTGCAAACAAAGAATGCGAACTGTCAGTTAATCATTTGAAGCTGGTATCTAGAGGGAAATTTTTAACTATCAGAGCAGAGGGGCTCTGGAACTGCCTCCCAAGGGAGCATAGCTACAAGAAAATGGTAAACTTTTATGATGGCACTTGATGAAAGGAATTATATGATGCAGCTGCCTGCAACAGAGACAGCACAAACACCATGACTCACCAGGAAGGTTCTATGTGTTCTGAATGTGTATGTACATCTTGTGTGTGGGTGGAGGTGTGGTACAGATGTACATATATGCACTTCAATTCTGCTGCCAAGTTAAATGAAAGATCAAGCCTGCTCACACTCTCATTCAGGAAAGGGAACATTTTAGTCTGTGGCAGAAACAGGACTGCTTTCTCTTCACACTCTCTAGACATCCCAACAGGGGACCTTGTAACCCTTGCTCTGACCTGCCAGTTTGAAGTGGGTGCATTCTCTTCTGATGTGATGCTGGCTTGCCCAGGTATGCTGGAAAGGGCCTGGAAGTCAGTATTTTGATTAAGACAAGCTGAGGTTCCTCAGCATTTGTCATAATTATGTGAAATTAAACAACAGTGGAAAATTAAAGCCTTACAGACAATGCCATGTTTATTCTACAAAACCATATTGTCCAAGAGAAAACTGGCTTCTGTCTGAAGCCCTGAAAGTCTGACAGACCTTCCCCTTACTCTGTCCTCTGATGACTCCTCAGCAATGGTCCAGAACTGAAGCACCAGGCAGACTGTGTGCCAACATGCACACAGTATGATCTCAGTGACTCCCACTGCTTCCAGAGAGTCCCGAGCAGGACTGGGACAGTGCACTCCAACACCACCCATGCTGTTTGAATGCTATCTGTGAGAGCTCTGGGCAAGGTGGAGCATTTATGCATAGCCTGCAAGGAAAACTAGTGTTGAAGGTATTTTTCTCAGAGTTGATTTAGATGAGGCATATGTTGTTCTGCACTCAGCAGAGCTAACTAATTCCCTTCCTACTCCTTCAGTGGTCTGACTGGCAACCAGAACAGCTGAGGGTTGTGGTCCAGGGGCAACATTCACACTAGGGCAGAGGGAATAGTTTTGGGTTAAGATGGCTGGCACAAGAAGAAGAAGAAGACAGGCTATGAGACAAATGCTCATGAAATCTCCCAGTCAGACATATGCCTCCTGTTAGCAGAAAATTAGTTTGGATTTCAAAGACTCTATGTACAACAGTTTGCAGGTCCTCTTCTGCCAGTACTACACCATTGTGTTCATGAGCAGAAATTTCTAGAAACACTGAGAGGAAGGCAGCAAAATGTCTAAGAGAATTTAGTTCAGTTGTGTTTAGCAGTTTAGTTTACTGCTAAAGACAACATCAATGACCAAAAGCTGCCTATGCAAGAGAAAAAAAATATGTTCCATTGCTGCCCAGAATAATTCAATTCAGCTGCTTTTCACAAGAAGAGAAAAAGTCCCTAACTTATCAGCATCCAGGCAGAGAATCCATAAACAGCTTCCCTTCTATGGCATACCACACTGGTACACATTGAAATAGGTATTTAAAGAACAAAAATTGTGATGCTGATGAAATTACAGGCTCTGAATATATTTTCCAAGAAGATGACTTATATTATCCCTGGGATGCTGGAGTGATTTTTGCCTTTTTTCTTTTATGTATTTGTAACCTTTTTCCCTACCCTTTTCCCCATCTAGAAACACCAAACATATTCCAGAGCTCCAAGCTCTGGGGGGCACAAGGCCCCTCTCCTATCTTGGTTCTTCCTGGGAACCAAGGTTGAGAACAAGGTCTTCGAGACACATTGTCATAAACATGTACAGCTAATACCAAAGGAGGAGTGGGCTCCAGAGAAGGGGCTTGACCTGGGGGGAATTGCATCACCACTTGTCCTCCTAATTGGTGCTTTTTATCAATTATGCTTATTTCCTAAAACCTACAAAATTGCATTCACCCTTGTGGGGGTGGGCTTTTGTGGATATTCTGCCATAACCACCCTGGAGCTCCAATAAAGATCCACTTTTATATTACCTCCTATACTAAAATAAACTTGAGTTTCATTTCTAGGCTGAAAAAGGCAACACCTGCCTTGCAATTAGTGCCTCTGAGAAGCTCTGCCACAAACACTGCCTAAAGTATTTAAAAAATACTCCAGCTTGGCTCCACTTGCTGTGTGAACATGCTGTGGAGTTGTGACACTGGGAAAAGCTTCCAGACTCATAACACTTATCAAAAAGGGACGGTTCCTTCTATTTACCACAGCAATTTAACTGAGCTATATCCCAGGAACTAGATGTTATTTCGCTGTTTGATCTCCAGGTTAACACAGGTATTTAAGCGAGACAAGAACTGGTCTTGCACAGCAAGTAAAGTTAAGCTTAAGAACTGATTAGAATCAAGAGAGAGTTCAAAGTGCTTCCAAGTTTATCTGCTGCCAAGGACAGATGATATTAGTCCTCATGCTCCTGGCAGAGGCTACAGGGAGACGAAAGGGAGAGGGAGGGTATTTATTTGGCCTAGCAAAGTCCTTGAGGAGAAAGACTGTGCCTTAGATTTTCCACACCTACAGACAGAGCTTGTGATCACGCTCAGCCTTTGCACTCCTGGAATTAGTGGACACACACACCAGCAAGGCTGCCATCCCAGAAACTAGTGAAATTCAAAATAAAAGGCTGTGCTGGACATAGCACAGGCAAAATAATGTACCATTCTCACCCTGCTCTTAGTAAAGGGTGAGCAAGGTACAGTCATTTCTGACTTAAAAAAACATACCTGGAGGCAGACACTGGGCATGTAATAATTCAGCCCGAACAGTGAAACTGTGAAATAAACAACTGAAAATAGATACTTTAAATGGGAAATATGAGTAAAACAGAAACTGTATCTTGTAATCAGCCAAGTGTTGAATCCTTGCACAGGACAAGAGTGGCTGATTTATAAGCTTCTTTCTACCATCCTGCACATCACTGTACTAAAGTAATTAATAAGATGGTCATACTGAACTAAGCATGTCCCTACCAATAAGGGGAGGAAAGGCCTATAGAGAAATACTGAGAGGTTCTCCATAATTATGCTAGAAGTACAAAGTGAAATGACCATTTTCCACGGCAAAGAGTTTACAGTAAGTAGACAACAGCTGAATTTAACAGAGAGCTCAAGGAAGTGTAAGATCCCTGTCAGATGAACTGTAGCACATGTTCTGCAATCACACTACTCACTAAAGCTGGGAAGCAGATCAAAAGAATCGTAAAAAAGTTCTGAGGAAGATTCACATGCATCAAATAGAAAAATTCTGGGAGTGAAATTAATTCACCTAAACCACAAAATTCTTGGTTTAGCACTCCCAACAACAACAAAAGCAAAACCCCAGTAACAAACAACCTAACAGATTTTGCTAAAATTCAGAGTCCAATAGTTAAATTTTAGACACAACAATTCCTACTCATGGAAAGAGTACTAATAGCTTCAAATATGAAGTGCTGACCATCAGGTATCAGTTTCCAAATCAGTTTTCTTATCTTTGAGAAGGGATGAGTTTTGAGTGACTACATCTGAAATTTCTTTACTCCAGCATAATGGAGACAATTAGGTTGTTCAGTTCAAGTTCAAAAATATCTTGCAATCATCTCTTCATGAAGCTGGTTTTCCCAACACTCAGCAGATATGTCCCTTAGCATCTCTTTATTGTTCAAATCCAAATTTCCAATATAAAAACTAAGGTTTATATTCTTTTCTTTCCTGCCCTTTCCTGTCTAACAAAACAAGCTTTTTCTAACCTTTCAGTGAAAAATGGAACACTATTATATGATGAAACAGCTCTGATCCAGATTATATATTTTCTCAACATTTTTCCCACAACAACAACCTTTCTCATCTTATTTCTCAAAATCTAGACTCATTAGAGCTCAGCTGGAAAAACCTCCTTCACTGAGCTTGCTGCTGGGATGACTCAGACTTTCACAGGAATTTACATCCTGGTAATTTCAATCTACTCTAGAAAGAAAAGAACAACAGCTTCTCCCCTTCCTTATTAATGAGAGAACAACAATGCATGGTAAGTCATGTTCTAAGAACCAATTGGTTGCTTAAGCTGCCAACTGTAGTGGGTGGAAAGATACTGAATCGTCCAGAAAGTGGTACCTTCAGCCCTAGACTGAACATCTGCCTGGCAGAAATCAGGGCTGCTCACTGCCTCCAAAAAATGGAGAGACATCAGGTTTACGGCTACTGCAGTGGGTAGACGTTTTGTTAGCAGCTAGAGCCCATGAGACTGCTTGGGAGCCTCCTGATTGTGGTTCACAGTTTGTTCACAGGGAGGGGGCACATTTCACAGACGGGTTAGGTACAGCAGTGATGTTACTCTGTCACAGCCATAGAGAAAGTTTCAATTCCCTGCTCATTTCTAGCAACCAAACACCCTTCCTCAAAAAAACCCTTCTGAAACTTGCTAGAGCCTGGCAGTGATTGCTTAATTTTTCTAAAATATGGGTGAGGAAGAACGCCTTGCTTTTTATCCGGAATAATTCAAGGCTTAACTGTACAGACTGTACTAGGCAAGCCTTCCTTTAAACAAGTGCAGTCTGAACACAGGAGCTGCAAGATGTTATTTCTGTCCAATCTGCAATTATCAGCCAAAGTTCTAAATTTCATGAGCTTAAAAATTATAAGTTTGAACTCTGACAGAGTTTTGAAGGTGTACCCAAAACTCCTCTTCATATTTGTAGATCTGCAATTAACAAGTGGTGAGTCCATTTCTAATTTTCAGTGAACAAATCCCTTCAAATGTCTTGCAAATCCCCAAACCTGGGAGTGTACAAAGAAAACAAAAGCAGACTGACAGAGATGGATTTATTTTTTAGTTTTGTATTGCTGACTTGACAAATGCATGAATTTATTCCAATGAGTGCAGCCAACAGTGTGGAAACAATTGCCTCCAGTCTCTCAGCTACATCTTTTAACAACAGCCATGCTCCATGTCAATCCACACCTCCCTGTACAGCTGCCTCAGGTGCCTCTGGCTGGGGAAGGCACCACGTTCGGCCCTTACAAGCTCATTTATGTTCATCACTGGCATATGCAGGAACATCTCCTTAACTTGGGCCCAAGTGGTTTTGACTCAGTAACTATGTTGCAGATCACAAGGGACTGGAGAAAAAGCACATGATGTGCTGGAAGGAGAGTGGGATCCAGCAACAGCTCAGACTGCAGTTCTTGTGAGGCCCTGCTCTCCACCATTCTTCTGGATGCTCTTCACCAGCCATTGCACCACCAGTATATAACTTACAGACTTTCAGATTTTGGGCAGTCATCAGGGTTTATAAAGTGGCGCAACGACGCTTGTAACAGCAGGAGGAGGAGGAATTATAAGATGCCACCTCAAGGGGAACTTAACTGAGAACTTTTGACCTGCCTCTGCACAGGCAGTGCTCAGCTCTGGCACACCAACCAGACCTGTCTATGTCTGCACTGACTGCACCCTGGCATGCTGTTGCTGAAGCAGGGAACATGCCAGAAGCCCACTGTTCTATGCAGACAGGGCTGTAAATTGTGATGATGGGGGTCTGGGGGTTGTGTTGGGGCGGAATCTCTCCGGCCATCCAAACTGATTTTGAAGCTAACAAAGATACCCATTCAAGCCTCCTCCTCTGCCCACCTCTGAGATGTCTGCCCAGTGCCAGTCTATTTTATCATCTAACGCAGATGCCTATTTCTCCTTGTGAGCATCTCTGTGGTTTTTGGAAAACATCTACTGAATAGTGGTGTCATCAATTTGTTCAAACTTTTTGACCCATTACTAATTGCACTTTGTTTTCTACAGTGTAAGAAAGATAGTGAAGTTCTTCCTTAATCTTCCTAAAAACCTTCAAGGAACATTTCATTCATCAGCAATGGCTTAGATATTTCATTTTTCTATGTGTCATCTTCTTACAAGGTGCCTTGCTGTCACTATAGGGGTATTTTAAAGCTCATGCATGTATTTCTAGTCTATTTCTATTTCTTCACTTAGATGAAGCTCTGCTGTTTCACACCCACTTAAGTTCTTGCCCATGGCTGAGATTTTAGGTATACATTTTAAGAAAAAATTTTAAAAAATCAAGGTTAGTTTTATCCTTGGTTGCTGTCCTATGATACATTATAAATACTCTGCCTTGCCAGAAATGAAAAGACTCAATTAGTGTATTTTTGTACTTGAATATGGTACCAACCACATTCACAGACAGAATTCCAAGAAGAAAACCAAAAATCTGAACCAAAAAACACAACAAAAAAACCAGTCTTGGCATCTGAAAGATTTCCAACCACTTCTCTGAGCTCCCCATGCTTCCCCTGGGCTGAGAAATATCAGATGCAAATGGGTTACTTTTGAAAGCACAGCATTTCCTCCACAGCTGATGCAGTGTGAAAATCCATCTGAAGCCCAGCAGACATACCCATGAGCAAGTCACCTCTGAGCTTTGCCAATAATGATACATTTCACCATACTGTACTATAAAGAGGAAACCAGACAATCACCCACAGGCTGCATCACAGAGTAGAGAAGCCCTCACTTCTCCCCTCTGCAGAATACCAATTAATCATACCTCAAGCCACCTATTCCTAGTAGGAGCTTAATGCAGTGCAAAGTTAGCTTGTTTCTTCCCCTAAAAGCATTCTCTTCACACACTACACTCACAGAACCCCCAACAGGTGGAATGATTTTTCCCCTTTTCTTTGTTTCTGTGGCTGGCAAGTCAGAGCTGAAGTAAATCAGTCTGCTGCCTGATGAGCTTTTGATGAAATTCCAGGCTGAAGCACTGCACTTCTTAATTTCTTTAGCATTCAAACATCCCCATGAACTTCTTCAGTTTTGCACCCCAGCCTCTGGCAGTTTCAGAGTGCAGCTTTCTCTAGGACCGCTTGAAGTTAAGAGAAGTCCTTGTGCCAGGTTTAAATATACCTCTGGTAAAAGGATAGTCTGTCTCCAAATGATACTTTTGGGCTGCATATCTGTATTCCTTTAGTGATTTGCATGTTATGTTAATGTACTTAACTTGCCCAGATATATGCTGGGCTTTTCTCTGCTTGTTTTTCCTATGGCTATTGCTATCAGCACTTCCATTTCAGGTTATAACACAGCTTTCTGTTTGTTTCATGTATCATCACTAAAATCAAATAGCAGATAACAGCTCATTTCAGCTAGGGTAATATTGCTACCAGACATTAAAGAACTGAGCAGACACAAGGAAATTAAATTAGCTTTCATGTGTTGCTCTCACAGACCCTATAAAATTCACCTGTAGAAACTGGAAAAGAATTATTCTAATACCTCTTGTCTAGACTGAGCAACTATGGCACAAAGGAGACATAAAGGAAAAATTCAGTGAGCCCCTCTCTCCCAACCCACAGCTCAGTGGCCACATACCCCTGGAACTAAAAAATGCTTTAGCTTCAGTGACATTTTGTTCACCCAGCAGATTTCCCCTATGATGCCCACAGCAGTGAAATGCCAGCTGCTGTGCCATTCTTCACTGCTCAGCAAAGACTCTGAGCAGCTCTTAAGGGCTGCTAAGGAAATTTAGCTGTCTACGCATGCTGTCTACAAAGAAATACAATTTGCTGTGGCCCCCGGTCTTGTATAATTGTTACACTCCAGAAAGAGCAACAGGGAGGAGGAGGACAGGCTATGATGGTGCTGGTTTTGGGCCCCAAGTCCACCAGCTGGGCCTGTATGAGGAATGCTAATCCAGTCTGAACTTGTGTTGCTGGAGCCCCTGCACACCAGGACAATCTGCTACACTGTATGTCAAACAGAGTGGAGCTCCCATGCAAAATAATCACACCGGTCAAAATAAAGGCAGAAGTACCTTTGCTGAGGCATTATCTTCTTGACTTTATGAGTAACTGGCTACTGTCCAAATCCTGGAAAGTATTGAATGGGTTAATTTACCATGAAATCAGGATCAATATCTTAGTGATATCTTACTGTTTAAAATACGAGCCTGCACTTTTTCTCTGAAAGACCTGCAGCAGGCACAGGGCTGCAATGTTACGTTTTGATCCAATTAATTATTTTTTTCTGGGACAGCACGAGGCAAACTTCACTGTTCTGTAAGTTTCACTATGAATTCCAATACTCATACATATATATAAATAACTGATCTGGAAACACTGTGCAACCCAGCTTTCTGGAATGTCTTGTTTTCAGGACAACTGAATGGGGAGCATTATTCACCCTGATGTCCTGTCCATGAAGGCAACGGAGAAATGAACCTTTCATAAAGCACTCGCATTGCCACTACTGTAACTCAGGAAGTAAAACGGAGCTGAAGGCTCTGGGTGGTTTTCGACATAGAGTTCTGTCTAAAATCAGTACGACATACACAGGTACTCCTTACAAAAAAATATATCAACATAATTGTTTACACTCACAACCACTGAGTTGTCCATATTTTTAGCATAGACATTGGTAAGCTCTATTCTTTTTCCTCATTCAGCCTCTTTGTTGCCAAATCACGTAGAATATCTATCAGGTTATTATTGGTTTTATAACTCCTTAAACATTAACAGAATAGATGGCTTCCTCCTGTAAGCTACAACAGTTCTTCCAAATGGAAAGAAAAGCAAAATTGCTTGGCAATAATTTTGGCTTTTAATGCCATCTGTGTTAGCATTTCTGCATTACTCAAAAATGAGGGAAGACTATTCCAGCTCTGGCTTTGGCTGTACTTGGTAGAGTATCAAGCAGAGACTCAGAAGACGAAGGTATCAGCACCATACCTCAGCACAATTTAGGGTACTTCCTATCTGACTTTCAGTCTCCAAAAGCTTCTCCTTAGCGTGAAAGCCTCCATTTTAACTGATCATTCCAAAATTTGGCCAGTTCTGTCTGTAATAACAGGGAATTTCAGGAAGGCCAAGCGCACTCCTTCACGTGGGTCAGGGTAACCCCAAGAGCAAATATAGGCTGGACAGAGAATGGATTGAGAGCAGCCCTGCTGAGAAGGACCTGGGGGCGCTGGCAGATGAGAGCTGGCCATGAGCTGGCCATATTGCACCCACGTCCCAGAAACCAACCATGTCCTGGGCTGCATCCAAAGAAGAGTGATGCACAGGTTGAGAAGGGGATTCTGCCCCTCTGCTCTCATGAGACCCCACTGGCAGTACTGCATCCCCAGTACAGGAAGGACATGGACCTGCTGGAACAAGTCCACGTGAGGGCCACGAAGACGCTCAGAGGGCTGGAGTGCCTCTGCTACAAAGACAGACTGAGAGAATTGGGATTGTTCTGCCTGGAGTAGAGAAGGCTCTGGGGAGACCTTAGAGCCCCTTCCAGTGTCTAAAGGGGCTCCAAGAGAGCTGGAGAGGGACTTCAAGGGCCTGGAGTCACAGGACAAGGGGGAATGGCTTCCCACTGCCAGAGGGCAGGGTTAGGTGGGACATTAGGAAGAGACTCTTGACTGTGAGGGTGTTAAGGTGCTGGCACAGGCTGCCCAGAGAAGTAGTGGATGCCCCATCCCTGGAAATATTCAAGGCCACATGGGAGCAGGCTAGAATTAGATGATCTTTAGGGTCACCTCCAACTCAAACCATTCTGAGATCCCTTGATTTTGCCACCCTACACACAGGTTCAGTCTTTAGCTGAAAGCAATCCTTGTGAAAATGTCCTTCATAGCGTAACTGCAAGGTATGAAATTACCTTATTTTTCAGCTTTTAATCACATCAAGATGTCACTGAATTATTGTTCTTTCAGTGAGAACAGAAAATCCTGATCTGCCTTACGACACGTTCTTACATGTACACTTTTATTACATAAGTAATGCACTTTATACAATTTAAGTCCTGTTCCTGCTTATCTGAACCTAGCTGCAAGAAAAACAGTTAAGTCTAATATCTGCCCCCCTCCCCCATTTTTACTGTGAGATGCATTTACCAGGTTGGAGGCTGGAACCCTCATTAACTTCACCCAACACAATGCACATCATATAAAATGGCACAGGAAAAGGCAACGTGCTGTGTAATCCTCCTAACATATACCTGGGGTTAATTTTCAACTTGTTTGAATTAAACAAACCTCTTATTTGCTTGTACTGATAAAGACTAGTAAGCAGCAATGGCTGAGACTCAGGCTGAAACGATCTATGGCATGGAGTGCAAACTCCTGTTTGATATTTTTTAATGGATCTCAGTGAGGCACTGTTAGTTTTCATGTGACAAAACAGTTTCTGAAGATTGTCCATGTGCTTCCCATTTAACATCTCTTAAACAAAGGATTTGGAGAACAGAAGTAGCTTTATAAGGCAACTCAAAATGTCTCTTATCCCATGCCGATCACAAAGGTGCACACATAAGAGTAAATAACATATGGATGAACGTAAAGAGTGGAATCCTTACCTGCCCTCCTTTAGGCTGGTATTTGATATTATCTGTTGACCCAATTTTGGACCTGACATTCTTGAGGTCAGGTAGAGGCTGATTAATAACTCGTAGCTGCTTTGGAGTGGCTGGAGATTTAGGAGGAGTGCGAATTATGGCAACTTTTTTCTCAGTAGGTACCAGTATTGCAGATTTGGGGGTCCCAGGAGTGTGGGGAGTTCTGGAGTAGCTGGGTGTCCCTGGAGTGCCTGGAGTACGGGAGGCATAGCTTGGTGGTGTCCCTGGAGTGATGGCAGTGGAGCCAGGAGTAGTGGGGGTAGAAGTTCCACTTTTTCCTGTTCTGCTACGAATCGGCTCTGATCCTACGTTCAAGAAAGAAAAAAGCTTTAGAGTCACAGAAGTACAGTTCTTCTTCCCTTTGTTCTCCCAAAACTGCACCCCTGTGTGCCAAGTGAGACACAGCTCTTAAGACAGCAGTGCTATGCTGGAACAGCAGCCTGAATGTGTCTCTGTGTCTGTGCCTTTGCTAATCAACCTGCCAGGAGTTACCTTGCCGTGAGAGGTCGAGCTATTGCCCATGGAGTGACTGAGCTCTTCGTTCTGTAACACAGAAGTGCTTCCCACAACACCTATGCTTCCTGCAAATCTGGCTAAACAAGGCACATCATCACACTTATTTCCATTTTGGGGAAAGGATGAGAAGCACCCTTGGAATCCAACCTTTGGGACTTGATCCAGCCAATTTCAGTGGATCTGGGCATTAAACTAGAGAGCAGGAAAAATTCTGATGATATTCCTGAAACGAAAGGCTCTGAGTGCCTGGCTGGTGCTGGTTCTCATACCACTGTTGGTAAACTGCAGATGAACCCCAGGTGGGCATTCAGCTGGTGCACAAGCTATAGCTCTGTTGTGTGGATGGGTAGATGTCCTCATATTCAACTGTTATTTTTCATTAGGGCAGTGAAAGCCATCAACACAGGCAATCTTGAAAAAAGTCACATTCTACTCACATCTGCATGCAAGTATGCAAGTAAAAAAATCCCAACTATATCATTTTGCAGCAGCTCCATTCAGTGTTTATGGCATTGCCAGTCCTTTTCACTGAGCACAAGGATCAGTTTAGCTGCCAGCTTTGCTCCTAACTCTCAAACATAAATAAATAGAAGCTGAGATATCTCCAAAGTAAAATTTTGCTGAGAATACTTACAGAGAAAAAGACCAAAGCAACTCTCAAAGACTGGGAACCCAATGCTGAATAGGTGCATGTATGTTTTCACCATTACAATGTTCATAAATGATAAATCAAATGGGCCTCTCTAAAGCATCCAGTGGGACTAAACAAATTCTTATTTAAAGTATTTGCTAATCATTCTGTTTATGCAATGATGGCGGGCCAAACCCAATGCACTGCTGCCCCTAGGGACTCAGGAGACACTCTCTGCTCTACATGATTCATGAGACAGACTGAACATACTTCACTCACCTCCCGTTTCCCTCAACAGGTTTCTTTCTTGCCAAACCAACCCTAAAGCTTCTCACTGTACCACCTGAGACAGAAAGGGAATTTTTTTTCCCACCTCCTTGCAGGTCTGGTGTATTTTTTTTCATTCTTCATCCCTTCACCACACTGCCAAATGCTCAATGGCCTCTTATTCCTGGTCAGGAGGACAAGCTGGCTGCTGTGGCAGCTGGAGCTTACTCTGGGGTCTCTGTTCTACCTTTAGAGCATCAGTCATGAATTTCAAAGGACTTTTTTTGCAGAATTTAATCATCTACTTCTCTTAAGCTGTCTTAGAAAGGGCTGAGATTGGTTTCTAAAGAGAGAAGACAGAGGAACTCCTTTTGGAAAGCAGGAAGCCACATGGGGGTTCTAAGGCCTGGCTAAAAGTTCTGGGGGTATTTGGTAAAATTCTCTTTGTCCTGTACTTTATTTTGGCTTTTATTTGGTAACAGTGGTCCTCATAAAAGGAACCTAGCTGGTTCACTATCTTCACTGCCCCCAGTGAATCACTCTGCTAGCTAACATCTAAATTCTCAGCAGAGATTTTACCTTAGGATTAGAGCACAGGCAGTTAACTACTGGGAAACAGCAAATTAATGACTGTAACCTTCAGGTTCACTTTTCCAAGATCCATCAGAATATTTCAGGTTGCCTACTTCAGTTTTGACTCATTACTTCTTGCTGCTGAGTTCTCTGCAAAGGCATTTTCTAACATCAGTGATTAGCCCAGGCAGCAGTCCTGGCTCGGGGCACTGGAGGGCCACCCTGTCCCTGGTTTCAGGCACTCGCACATGAACAAAACCAGTCCGTGGGCTCTGATTTCCAACAGCACACCTCAGACCTACTCCTCTGTGTCACAGGTAGGGACACGTGATGCTAGCCAATGTGACAAATCGAACAAGGAGGGAGGCACTCACAGCAGTAAGAGAAGGTGAATAAGCAAAAAACAACGTACGGGTGGTCCGTCGTACTGAAGAGGAAAGAGAAGTTGTGAGGGAGAGGGAGTTCTCCTCTCGGTCTCGGTCTCGGTCTCCTGATACACCTCGTCGAGGAGGAAGGATAGAGGAAGGTCTTGGTAGAGATGAACGCTTCTCGGGGCTCTTGCTTACTCCATCCTAATAGCACAATAAAGAAGGAAGGTTTAGCTTTCAGAACTTGCTCTTTGGGCTATGATTTCCTCTATACACAGAGGGGGAAACCTCATCCTACGGGCCCAGTTTGCTCCTCACACAGGTACCTGAGGGGATCAGTCACCTTCCATGCTCTGCTTTAGCTCCCTGGTGCTTCTTTACTGCATCAAAACATCTTCTGATGACTGTCCCAAGACATATAGGGCTATTCTTGGATCTAAATATGGATGGATCCCATAGGTGGCTCTTAATAAGGAAAAATGTGGGGTTTTTTAGTGCAAGTTGAAAGTAAAAGAACTCTCTTGAGCTCAAATATGAAATTCCTATGTGAATTGACCTGCAAAGTAACTGCATTACTGCTGTCCAGAATACACCAGCTGTGTGATTTTTGCATATTCAAACACTAACTTGTAAAATTCTTTTGGAGATAAATTTTTAGCTACAGGTTTTGGTTGGTGTTTTTTTGGGGGGAATTATAAATCCTGTTGTTTTAATTCAATTCCTTCTATAATAAAATGCTTACTTTTTAAAATCAGTGCATACCTTCTTTTTACCAGGGTAAAGTAAACCTCTCTTTATGATTAAGACAATGGACATGTATGTTAGAGTATTTTTGAGCTCATAGGATGTGCAGACAAAGACAGACCAGCATAAGCAGACATTCTTCCTAAAGACAAATGACAATGGTCCCAACCCGTAAAAGACACACCAAGTATGGAGTGAAACAAAAAATGTAAGTCAATAGCAAAACCAATTTTTAAATGGGGATAGTCAAGTCAGCATAACTGAAACACAAGTGAAATGTAAACACAGAGAAGCTGGAATGGACTGCCAAACATCTTTTTAAATTTATACTGCAACTTCTTCACAAGGGACCTATGCATTGACTAAATTTGGTTCCTTGAGCGTTTAGATTCTGCCCTATTCTATCACCTGTTGCTGGTGATTAGAATTGTACCCTCCTACGCTGGAGACTGAATTTCATTTCAAAGAATATTAACAGGTCAAAAATTACATTCTTTTAAACTTGGAAGGCAAATTAGTCCTGCTGTGCTTTACCACTTACCCACTTGAAAATGGCTGTAACTTCTGGCAGTCAATGAAATAGCATCCATATGATCAACAGAAAGAAGATATGTCTTTCTAGTTGTAACTTATTTCACTTATGTTTCCTCTGGAGTATCTCCTTCATTTTTATCCATTTTGTAGGACAGATCTTGCAGCCTGATAATCAGTTTTCCTGCCACTGGATGTAAGTAATCCCATATGAGCTTCGCAGAGAATTACTCAAATTCAGTGGGTAGATAATGTGTATCATGGAGTTCACCTGTGCATCTCTAACTCTCTTTACCAACTCTGCTACCTTACCTTAGCATCTGATTTTGAGTCTCTTGGGCCTGCTGAGGAGGGCCGAACAAAATAACTGTCTGTATCGAGAAAACTGGCCTTTTTAGTGGTTAATGAGCAAGCTGAGCTGGGTCTTGGAGGAAGCAATGACTTTGCTCTAGACTTTGAGGCAGGAATCTTTGACAAAGAGGCAGTCTAGTCATGAGAAAACAAACAAAACACAACATGAAGCTGGACAAAAGGATAATACATGCAACATGGACCAAAAAAAAAAAAAAAGCCAAGCTATGAATTAATACTTTTCCTGTGTCTGGTAATGGTGTCTATGCAGATCTGACAAGCATGGAAGTTTCAGTTTTGTGTTGTTTGTGTGAAACCATCTAGGTCTGGACAAAGTCACTGATTCTAGGAACTGCCTTTTTCTGCAGATGCTATTTTGGGCTTGTGTTAATAGGAAAAAACAAGGTGCCAGGTGTGGCATTTAACTGATGCAACTCCTAGTTGGCTGCATTAGAAACAAGTGCAAAGCTACAGGAGCATCAAGAGATCCCAGCTCTTTAAAGCTGAAATATATCCCTCCAGGCGAAAATCAAGAATAAAACAGTGGGAATCTTAGAAGCAAAGTTACACCAGTATTCCCACAACAGCAGGAGGACAAGACAGTATTGCTTCTTTTGCCACTGTGTACAGACAAAATCCCTAACACACCCCAGATACTGCACTCTGTGCATTTGGTGTCACTCTGTAAAAATTCATAAATTTATATTGACAATGTGGAGTCCTGGGATGAGGAAAGCCATATGTGGTTAGAAGGCTGATACGTTATTGTGATATGTTATTGTGAACAAATACTTGTCTGATACTGAATAATGACAATATCCCATTGAAAGAACAATTAAACACCAACGGGACAGACAGAAAATCTTTGTTAATAGTTAGGAGCACCTTACTGCTTTACAAACAGGAATCTCCTTGAAACAGAATAGGGCTACTTGCTTCAGAAACACTTTTTTCTTACACAGGTAAAACTGATACTACAAAGAACAACTGCAAGGGTGTTACCTTAGTAGGCCTGATTCTCTCTGTAGTCATACTAGCATGAAATCACACACAGAAGCAACCGAAATGGGCTGTCATTCCGGGATTTGTACTGAACCTTAGCCATAGAAAACTTGGCAATTGATCTGAATCAATTCCCTAGACCTTCTCAATGCTCAGAAAAAGTACATTAGTTGCTTTCAAGCTGTCTTTGTTAGAAAATGAGAAATGAGTGGGCCGTCCAGCTCTGACAGGCCTCTGCCTTAGGCTATATACCCAGCCTATGGCAAACGGGGGTGTGCTGGTGTGCTGAATGTCATCAGTGACATCATCCACATGATTAAGAATCACAAAACTGTGTAACAAGCAATTCCAGTCCTACAATACAGCTGAGAGGAGTTATCTTGGATGTCATTCTCCAGACCAAGTAGCAAGACAAGAAATTAGGATGGAAGTGCTTTACTAGCAAGAATATATTGCCATAATGAGTTTTGCAACATATTTATGCCTCTTTCTTTTACTACTTCTTTTACTGTCTGAGAATAAACAGAATAAAAACAGTGAACAATTATTTTACACAGAAAATACAGAATATGTGGTTCTGTCAAATCAAAGCTTTTCCAGACTTTGGTGGTTTGTCATAGTTCAGTTTATGGGTCTCATCCACTTGTCAAAATTTGGATCCTATTTACAAATCCATGGAAGTATTTATTGATACTGAAACTCTATGGAAGCAGGATATCTCTGTTGAATTGACCCCAAGAAGCAGACATCCTGCAAGCACCTTTCACCTGTCTTTCTGAACTGGAGATAGAACTAAGCACACACTGTTTGAGGCCCAAACATTCATTCTGCAGTTTTCACTATTTTCAACTTGTGGATCATGCAAGAAGTTACCCCTATAACGAGACTGGAAAACTCTTGCAGATTAAGGTTCTAGTCACAGTACAAAGACTTTTCACTCATATTGCTCAGTGTCCTCTATGAATACATGGATCTAACGTGGATGCTAAAGATGGACAACACTGAGATCTGTCAATAGAAGAGACAGGGAAAAGGCATGACTTTGAGCTACTGCACTGCTCTGGTTATCACAGTCTAGATTCCCTCCATGTTACTTAGGCAACAGGGCCCTTTTTTAGCATAAGAACTAGCAGCAGAATCTGCCCAAAGTTGGTTGAGCAAGCAAAGAGACCACATCTCAATCCTTGCCAGAAAACTCTTATTCTCTGTTAGCAATACATTACCTCTGACCCCTGTTGTAATTTATGCTGCTGGAAGGGTCAGATGTCCAGAGGACAAAGATCTATGTAATCCTCACTGAAACTCAGGGATTGCTGAAGTGGGGATGCAAGGTGCTCCTAACACATGGAACATGTTTTCATCATCTCACTGTGAACTGCAGGTACACAACTGCTTCCAGCAGATGGAACTGCTTAGCTTTTCCTGAACTTCTCCCGTGTAAACTGCAGTCTGAACATGGATAACAAAACTGTCTGGGTTGGATGATCTAACATTACCAGTAGAGAGGAAAAGGCTGCACTTGAAGGACATAAAAGCTGAAAACTGCAAAGAAAAGGGAAAGGGAAAGGGAAAGGGAAAGGGAAAGGGAAAGGGAAAGGGAAAGGGAAAGGGAAGGGGAAGAGAAGAGAAGAGAAGAGAAGAGAAGAGAAGAGAAGAGAAGAGAAGAGAAGAGAAGAGAAGAGAAGAGAAGAGAAGAGAAGAGA
>VZTX01011450.1:31203-129709 GCA_013400915.1 Pardalotus punctatus
GATAAAGAAAAAAAAGAGAAGAGAAAAGAAGAGAAGAGAAGAGAAGAGAAGAGAAGAGAAGAGAAGAGAAGAGAAGAAAAGAAGGGAAGGGAAGGGAAGGGAAGGAAAAAGAAAAAGGGAAGCAATCCTTATAAAAGCAGAGGTGAAGGCAAGGCACAGAAGAGAAAATGTTCAAGAGCTGCGTGAGTGTGGCAACCAGAGGGGTGAGGCAAGAGGGAGAGGAAGTAAGCAGGGATAGCTTTCTGATCTGTGTTATAAGGGGCAGGAATAGGAAAGGTGTACAGAAAGATAATTTCACAGAATGATTTTGCAGTGCTTGTACTAGAACACTCCATAAATACTGAATATGGGCAAGAACTGGCTTCTCTTGTGCAAGTGTTGATGGTCTGTCAAGAAAAGACAGTAATAAAACATGCTGTTGACTCAGTCTAGAAACCTGCCCATATCTTACTTGCTGTACTTGAAAAGAAGCCCTAATAGTTTTCCAGTTATGAGCTGGCATGGGTGAGACCTGAAAAACCACAGTTCCTCCAAAGCCTCCAATAGGTTATGCTGTTCTCAGCACTGAAAATTCCTTACAATTCGTAAACAATGTGCAGCAAGCACTGTGCGTGAGCATTTTGTTCCCCAAAGAATTGACGGTCTGGTTTAACAAACAAAAGAAATCAGCCATGGAATATATTAGGAAATATATTAGGAAATTTAGAGGAAATCTAAGGAAATTCTTAATTGTTAATGATGGGGAATGGTCCTGCTCAGGACCAGGAGTTGGACTCAATGATCCCAATGGGTCCCTTCCAACTCAACATACTCCATGAATCTGTAATAACAATGACGGTGTTGTCACGCTGCAGATGTGAATTAGCATGTCACTGTCATGGAAAAAAGAGTTTCATAGCAGAGAGTGAATGGAGGTTGTTTTCCTGGGGATTTTGCAGTGATGGGTTGGAAATAGTGCAGGGTCAGCAAGGAGCAAGGCAGTCTTTGCTTAAGTGAGCCAGACACAGGAAGCAGAACAGGATGCAGAGCAGATGAAGGCAAGGCAAGGCAAGGCAAGGCAAGGCTGTAACCTGACAGGTTGTAACACAGACAGCGGCCCAGGAAGTGGCCATTCTGAAAGCACTGAATCGCATATAAATTCTGCTGGCCAGTAGCTTCTAAACAGGCACGGCGCCTGCAGAACGCTGGGCTATGGAACGGTGCACCAGGAGACAGCCAGCAGTCCTGGGGGAGGGCTCCTGCCTCCACAGCAGGCAAGCAAGGTGGCAATGCAAGCTGGGTGCTGCAGGAAGGGCCAAGATATGCAGCTTATCCCACAGCATGGCCTGGCAAAAAATGCTGACCAGACTCCAACTCCTGCGGTTTGGAGTCTGTGGGCCCTCTATGGATCTGCAAACTGTCACCATCTACCACCTGAGACTAGACTTCAAAGATTACTCAGGAAAGGTGATTTTAATTACCCTTTTAAATGAATAATGAATATGGCAAACAAATTTTAAATGGAACACACAATTACTTACTGAATTAACACAAAAATATGCGAAATAAAGACAAAAAGAAATTATAAAGATGAACAATAAGATGATTTTACTCACTGAGAGTTTTTCCTTTGCTTGTTTAAATACAGCAGGAGCCTGGTTTGTTTCACCACCTGCTGCTGAGAAATCCAAAGAAAGACTTGATAGTTAAAGACAGTAACAATAAGCATTTCCATTTAGTACACTTGTTAGAACAACTCAATGCCTTGGAACTACTGTGCAAAGCAAGTACTTTGGGAATTATCCTCAGTGAACTGTATGCAGAAATGTACTTGCCTTAAAAATTTCCTGTATTCATCTTACATGATGTAAAATGGTATTCTATGTGTTTCAAAAAGGGGAAATTTTGTATTCATGTTCCTAGAAGTCTACTAACTAATAGAAAAACGTTCCAGAAATACCTGACAATGATAAGAGCCCCTGGTCAATCCTCAGAAAACTTAGCATCCTGATTTTCAGGACTGTCCTCTAAAAATCAGGCTCCTTTAGATCATCCACAAATTAAAATTTAAGAAGAGGCCTCTACACTCACCACTTTCAAAATATTAGCCAACATTCATAAAAGAAAGAGAGAGATTCACTGCTGAATTATCATCCTAGTTGTGTCAACAAGGTCAGTGTGTCATGGTCAACTAAGCCCTCAATAATTTAGAAATTCAAGGTTTAGCTGGAATAACATGCTAATTCAGTATTTCATTTATCTGATACAATATGGTTTGAAGTAAGATCTTTCTCTGATTCCATCTTTACAACACTGGTTTTTGAATGGGGCAGCTTTTTGGAAAGCAGGTTATTAGCTTCACCCCAATGCTGCTGCTTAGGAAGCATGTGCCACTTAACAACTAGACATGAAATCTTCTGGCACCTGTGCCAGGATGCCCTTGGTAAAAGCAGAAGTAGGACAGCAATCACAAATGGCAACCTTCTGCTATAAACCCAATTGTTTTCCAACTCTAAAACCAACCCTAATTCCTCATACAGGAAAGGTCAGGTTAATTTTTCCCTTTTTCAGTGCGGTTCCCAGGCATGATAAGATTATCTCTGGTTTTCTGTCACACTTCCCACTCTAGTCCTGCCTTCTTAATATATAGAAATTTTTTAAAAATCAAGGTGTGGGAGAGAGAAAACTTGTGGGGAGGAAGAGAATATGTAACTGCATACTTCAGTTCTTCTGAATTTGTAAGAGGGGTAAGTACAGCAGAGCCTTCCCGTGTCACACTTTACCACAGCTGTTATGGCTGGTTTGGGTCTGGTTTCCGTCTCTTCTAAACGACCACAAACAGCTTCTTTCCTCCTTCGCTTGCCATTGAACCCTAACCAGTCACCACTATGAAGTGGAAAAAAAAAGCTGTGTCACTTGTGCTTATGCACCTGGTAACAACCAAGTGTTATCTGAACACAAGATTTCTACAGGCCCTGCTGTTGGCTTAAATACACAACAAATGTGTTTCAGCTCAGGGGGTGACCCCAGAACTGAAACAAGGAACAAATGCATATCATGGCCAGGTCACTGTCCTGCCCTCGCCTCCAAAAATTCTCCTCATAACACAGCTGCAGTGGCATCTCACAGCCACCAACAAAACATGGGCCATGTTGGGGGTTTCAGTCATGAGGCTACACTAGTCAAGGCAAAGACTTGCCAACTCTCGTGAGGGTTGGCCATGTAATTTCTTTTTCAAATAGCAAGGACAAGTTTCTCAAAAAGCAGTCCCTGCCTCATGGATATGGTGTTGTAAATTACTCGTATTTGCCAGTGTTTACCACTGACATGTGAATTTCTTTTCAGGTATCGAGGAGCATTAGGGGAAAGATGTAATTTTCTAGGCCACTGCACAAAAATAAAAGCAAATATTAACTTCTTTTGGTAGACTTATGACTGGACATGTTTGATTTTAAAGTCACAGTAAATGCAGCATGGAGATTTTAACTGACTGCAACACACTCAAAGCTCTGTAGACTACACTACCAAGAACTTTTGGGGGGCTTCATTACCCAGGCATCACTAAAGCTGACAAGACCACTCCAAACAGGATGCACTGACAGTCAAAACTGGCTTCAAGAAATGGCGCTATATTTAAATAAAAAGAAAATGGGAGAGAGACAATGTCCCTCCAGATTCCAGATCCTGGAGAGACCTGGATGACACACTGAAGCTCAGGCATATGTAGGATAACATACAGACAGCTGCACTCTCAGAATATCACAGAGCATTGCACTCTTTCTCATGGTCTCCCCCCAAGTTCCATCAGGAAGTATAAAAATGTGAGGTAGAAGAAAATAAGATATACTGTAATTTTTCCAGCAACAATGAGTATGCTGAAACATTCTAAGAGATATTTTTGCTCACTTTCTGGCATGGTTCAAGCTCCTCTGCTTTAGAGCTCAAAGTTTAAGCCACATTTCTGAAAGTTTTATGATCAATCTGGGTCCATCATTTTGGTTGCTCTCCACCTCAGGGCTTAAATGTACAGGGAGGGAGTTCTTGTATTACATTTCTCACTTTGACAAATACATCTGCTTCGCTGTATATTGCAGTGAGAGAGAAAACCCTCTGAGAGTTGCCAAGGCAGCACATGTTTCAGGCACAGGGCAGGTTTCTTTATCCAAGTGCATTGGTGTGACTCAAGCCTCTTTGGGATGCTACAGGTCAGAACAGTTCAGAGGAGGCAGTGGTGGAGCACCTGAGGGCACAACAATGCTGACCACACGGCTGTGGAGGTGTGGATGAAGCTGAGAACACCACAAAGCCAATACCTTCCCCCCACCCATGTCCACAGCTTATTGAACCCCCTGGGGCTTCGGAAAGATTATGTGAATTATGGGTCACAACATCTGAGCTATCAAGCTGTGCTTCAGCAAGCAGCAAGAGACAGCAAGAATTGTTTTAATTCTTTTCTGAAATTCCTCTCTCTTGAGTAATTCTGGTCTAGAGTGCAAGTTAGAACAGCCCGGAGACTGCAAACTGAGGAGGAGCCATCAGTGCAATACAGAGCAGACTGAACCAGCCTTTCCTTCCCTGGCTCCATTTCTCCTAAGAGGGGGAAGTAAAAGCACGAGATTCAGTCACAGCAGCAAGGTGATGGGACCATTAGTCCTGGTGTCCTAATGGAACACAGCCAGGAGACATCCACACACAGCAGAGGCACGGTACTAAACCTGCCCTCGTGTAACCGTCCTCTTACTGCATTTTCACTGCTCACACCTCCCTGCTGAGGCTGCTCTGCATTTACAACAGCAGTGACTGGTGCAAAACTGCAGGGGAATGACTTTCTAGGGACACTTCTAGTGTTGCTCTGCTTAACCGTTTGATGGGTCATGAATCCTCCTGTTCATTTCGAAGCTGTGAGAAGACGCCTGTGCAGTTCTGCATTGCTGTGCATGGCTCTTCCCTTAACAGCCGCAGGTCCAAACAACCACACTGCAGCATGCGGCTTATGTTACATGACAGAAAACCTGGCCTCTTTTACCAATTTTTTTTAAGACCACCATGAAAATCAAGATGTTCATCCTTCAACTCTGAACTCACAGGAACAATGAGTAATATGTGAAAATGCTGGAAGAGTTATTTCAGTCCTCTAAATAATGATACACCTATCAAGTCGTAACAGGAATCATTTCTTTCTTCCTTTCATCTTCCTCTACCAAATATTAAGATTTTTGCTTGGAATGCATTTCGCAGTGTGAGCCCAGATTTCTTCTCTCTCAGCTTCATGCTGCATGTGGCTGGATTCTCCCTGTGGATTTTGACTGTACAGCATAAACATCAGTGACAAATTGGGAACTGTCAATGCAGATAACATCAGTAAACAAAATATAAGTCTGAAACACTTCTTATTATGCATGAGAGTAAAAAAGCAGAATAATGGAAATGCATACCAAGCTGTCAACATTTTCCCACCACAAAAAAAAATAAAGCATCATTTAAAGAAAAATAAAAAATAAATAAACAAAAAAGAGATGAGTAGCAATTCCAAGAACACCACACTCTAAGAACAATGCCAAGTTACAACCACAGCACTTGGAGGCCCAAGCAATGACAAGCACACATGATCATGGCCTCTACCAAATAAACAAACAAATACCAGGAAAGAAAGAATAAAATAAAAATGGTACAAAACACTAAAAAAGCAATACTATTTGTGAAGACTGATACTCTTGGAGGAAAAAAAAATAGAGAAGCTGCTATAGCTATGAGATTTACAAAAGAAAATGTCTATGTTTGCCAGCCACATTGCATAACTGAACAGAACGCAGTCACCTGTCTGCTTCCGTTTAACACAGGAGAGATGAGTTGGTCTAGTATATTTGATAGCAGGTTTTAAAATGATTTTCCTGGAGGGAGAGTGGGCCTGAACTTCAGTTTTTTTAGCAAGTTCAGCTTTCTTATACACTGCTATGGACAAAAGAAACACAAAAACATAGAATCAGGAAAAAAAAAACAGCAAATAGTTTTATATGATCAATATATCAAGTGGCAGGCCCACTGCTCCACAACTCCAACCCAATGCACCACTTCTACTGGGGGGAACAAATCCTACATTGGAAGAGGGGGAGCACTGGTGCATTGGCTCAGATATATTACCCAGTGATCAGAGATCTGGGATGTCTACAATGAAACAGGACCAGTGGAGCAGTGAGCCTTGCACATGGCTTCTCACATAATTGTACAATGTCTCATTGAAAAACACTACCATTAATAACGTTATGGTGCATATCATCTACAACAGAGTAACCAGATAGTACTGTAAAACAGTAACAAAAACAAAAAAAAATTGTAATAGGAGTGGTAAATGAACCTTTTTTCCTTCTCACTTCATCTCTGGAGAGTGTGCTAGGTTCCTTTTTAGCTATTTTCCTTTCAGGAGTAGAAATCCTGCCTCTCCCAGTTTTAAAAGGTTTCTCTTTTTTATGCTTATCAAGAGATGATCTTCGCAATTCTCTCTCTGCTTTCTCCTCTTTAGGAACAGTCTCTAACTGTTCAGTCATGATGCTCCTATCATCATCTGTAGGATCAGAGCAAATTACAACAACAAACAAAAGATTAGTAACAAATGTTAACAACACTTCAGAGGAGCAGGGAAAAAATAGTTGAAGACAGAGCAGATGATTATTTTAAAAAAGGCAAACTATTTTTACCATTTTTCTGAAACATGCTGAGATTACTACTATAACTGTAATAATTTTGCTTTTCAATCATTATGATTTGGAAGCAAAAATATTCAACAGACAAAACAGAAAGGATAATGCACACCTTGAGTGTCTGCCCAGAGACTGTCTGTGTCCATGATGGAGTCATCGATTGTTGTTTCATCTTTGTAATCATCGCACGTCTCCGTTTTGTAGTCAGTGAACGGGATTTCTCCTCTCTGGGGTGAAGCAGGAGCCTCTGGGGAGCCTTCCTTGGGCTCAACTTCCACTTCTTCAACATCTAGCTCCTCTTCAGCCTGGGAGTCTCCTGTTTCGATGTCTTCCTGCTGAGTAGCAGCAAAGCGCACACTGTGAGAAGCAGATTCACTCTCATCAACTGTTGTCTGCACCACCGTGATAAAGTCATCCTCCACTGTCACCACTGATTCAATAATGCCTTTCAGTTCAGGCAGTGCTTCTGGGCTACCCTTGGCTCCCATTTCTTCAGCAGCAGGCTTGCCAAAGTCTGGGGGCATTTCTGATACAAGATGCTGTTTATCCTCTTCTTTTGCTTCTTGCCCTGCTTCCACCTCTTCTTCCTCATATTCTTCCCCTTCTGGAGCCCCAGCTGCCACTTCACATGGCAGCAGCTTTTGGGTTTCCATAGGTTTCACAGCTCTTTCAAGAATTTCTTCAGCTCCTCCTGCAGGCTGTGGTATGCTCTCCATCTGAATCTCAGCAGGCTCCTCCTGGAGAGGCTCAGCTTTTGGAGAGAGGAGCTCCACAGAAGTCTCCTTTGCTTGTAACTGTGCAGGCAGCTCCTCCCCAGACATGGGAAGTTTTGGATGTTCTGCTTTGATATCCTCTGGTTTCACGGATTCTCCATTCAAACTTTCTTGGGCTTGATCATGCTCTCCACTAGATTCATAAGATTCTTCTTTATCAACTGCCTCTTGATGTACCAGATCTGGCTTAGTTACTTTTTCTTTAATTTCTGTTTCTGACAGTTTGGTGATGTCCTTCACATAACTAAGCTCGGTCTTGGAAAGAACATTTGCATCCTTTGCTTCTCTGGAGAAGATGGTCTCATCTTTCTGCTGAGTGTCTTTGGGTTCAGGCTCTGCTCTCTTAAGAGAGGTTTTGTCCTTCCCTACAGGAAGAGAAACAACCTCACTAATCTTAATATCTAACTTACTCTGATATTCTTGGTCAGCTCTCCTTGCAGCCACCTCCATATCGTGCTTTATAGCATTGTAATCTGGTTTAACTGGAGCTTCTATCTCAGCTATTTCAGGAACGACACTAAGAGTCTTCTCCTTCTCCATCAACAAACAAACAGAATCCTTTTCTATTGTCATGTCTGAAGCAGACATTCTGTCATACATGGTATCAGCAGGAAAATGAACTTTACTAGCCACACTTTCTTCTTTCCTCTCTAACATTGCCTCAGCTCTTGTCTTTTCTGGCTCTGATCCTTTCAAGACACAGACCTCTTTAGAGTCAACTTGATCTTCACTTTTTTCTAGCACAGTATCCAGTTTCTCTTTTTTCTCCTGCTCAAAGTCCCTCACAAGAACAGACTCACCATGCTGACCTAAGTCTTTTTCACTGAGGAAGTCTTCTTTTGATTTTTCAGCAGCTGCCAGCTTCACTTCTATTAAAGACAGGTCGGGAGCTAGGCCACGTCTCAGTTTTTCATCTGTGCCTTCGTAGAAGGGACAGGTTTCACTCGTTAAATTCTCACTGTCCTGAACTGGAGAAGGGAGTGGTACTGTGTACTTATTGAAAACACAGTAGCCCAAGTCCTCCAGCTGACTTTCAGCTTTTAGAATTACGTGGTTTTCATTTGTCACAGGTGGCAGGGCTGCGCTGCTGTCTTCCACAATGGTGTCAGAAGGAACTGACTTCTTCTGTGCCACCTCAGCATCTGCACTCACAGAGGCTAATCTAGATCTTGTCCCTGCCAAGTCTAGCATTTCAGGCAGGTCAGGAGCCAGGACAGCCCCATTTTTGTAGTAATCTTTGGCCTGGAAAGATGGTTCAGCCAAGGTCTCAGGCTGGACTTTTTCTTCCACCATTGCTTTTTCTTCTTCTATGTGCTCATCTTCCTCTCTACTCTCAATGGGGAAGCAGGGGGCCTTCTCCACTGCTGGTGTGGTTGCAGGCAAGTAGTCATCACCTTCATCCATGCTTCCACTAGTGTTAGTGAGAATATCTGAAGCGAGGGGAGAAAGATCATGTGCACGACCAAAACTAAATCCTAGGGCTATTGAATCCAGGCAGGACATGGGCAAGTTAATAGACATACTTCTCTGTTCAATTGCAGATCTGCCCCCAAGTCCCAGGCTCCTGCTCAGAGTTAGGTCATCTTTATTTTTACTGTGAAGTTCTCTCTTATCCCCATACACTTTGGGGTCAATAGTGAACATTCTTTCTGCTGGGGAACTGGGTTCTTCAGATGTGTCTGGTGTATAGCTCTGAGCCAGGGTACTGTACCCCATTTCATGAGTAGGCACATTCTGCTGCTGATTTAATTCTGTCAGTAATTCCTCCTCTTCTTCCTCCTCCTCCTCTTCACCTTCAGGTATTAGACGGCCTCTCTGATAAGGCTCATATATACTTTCTTTAGTGTCACTTAGCTCATAGTAATCACTGCTTTGTTTCAGACCATCTGCTTTGAAGGCTTCCTCTTTCAGAGCAGAGGTTTCAAAATACTTCGACATTCCTGATCGATCCTCCTCTTCTTTCATTTGATGAGGAGATGAAACACTTGTCTTACCCTCCTTGGTATCTTTTTTAACATCTTTCTCTAGAGAAGCTTCAGGAGTAGTCGTCTTTTCAGAGGTTAAACCTGGTACCTCAGGGGCTTTCTCTGATACTCTGGATAATTGAGTGGTATCAGGGTGCTCTACTGTTTTCTCAAGGGTCAGTTCATGGCTTAACTTAGCTGGGGGTACCTGTGTGTTCTGCTGCGCCTCCTTTTCCACACCTGCTGCTGCTGAGAGCCCACTTTGGTCCATTTCTTTTTCTGCGTTGAGAGTATCAGGTGACTTTTTCGCTTCACCATCCTTTTCAAAGTCTGTTTTGTCTAGGGAAGGTGTCTTAACCTCAGGTTTTGTGGTAAATTTATCATCATCTAATATTTGAGCCTCCCCTTTATCATAGAAGTCATACCTTTCATCCTCATCACTCTCATCCTTAGTCATGTCCTTTTCCTCCCCCCATGGAGGGATTTTTGGGGTACTTGGAGTTTTCAAGCCATCTACAGTTACTGCTGAGACTTCTTGCAGAAATAATGTCCTGTCTCTGTGTTCATCTTTACTGAGATCTTTGGCAAACAGTTGGTCAGTGGGTTCCTGGTGTGTTTTGAAACTGTCTTTGAGTGAAAGCTCCTGGGGGACAGCAGGAGATGGGCCTGAAGGAAGTTCACTTCTGGTTGCTTCTGCCTTGGGTTCTGGTAGCAATAGAGAACTTTCACCATGGCAGATTGCCCCACCTGGGACATCTTTGAGGTCGTCTTGAAATTTGATAGCCGTAACTTGGTTGGTTGATGAGGGCACACCTGCAGTCCTTTCTTCTGCCCTGCTCTCTTTAGGCAGTTGAGATGACAAGTGCTTTTCCTCCTGAGGAGCAGGAGGCTTAGCAGCAGGTTCTGCAAAACTGGCTTCCCCTTTCTTCTGTGAATCAGTTTTCAAGATCCATTCTGATGGAGGTGAAAGCGCTTTGTCTTTGCTCTCTAAATCCTTTTTATCTGCAGCCTCTGTTTTTGCTGACTGTGGAACTAAGGCATCATATTTAGGTTGCTCAACAGTCTTACTGTCTTTCCCAGATTCATGTTCCTTTGTGTCTAAGGGTTCTGCTGCAAAAGGGCGTGTGCCCTCCTGGAGACGGAATTCCATCTTCGTGGCTGCAAGTAAATCTGAAGTAGTTTGTTTGGGTTTTATAGCAAAATTATTTTAAGCACTTACAGGCAGGCAGTCATGTGGCTTACAACATTTTGGTATGAATGATGGAATGGAAAGGGAGAAAGATGTGAGCATGCAGCAAGGCCATCCACCTAGAAATCTGCTTTAAAGTGTTAAATCCTAGTTTCCTTTCAATATATAAGGTTTTATAGGGAAAATGTGAGTTGTACACATATAAATGTGAGCACTGAAATGAGATGATTTCATGCAAATCCTTCATCTTCATGATTTGTATGCAACAGCAAAACCACGAATAACCTCATTTCATTTGAAGCTTTGCTGGACTCAGTAGCTTATGTTAGTTTTGTGTTAGTAAAGTCTGCAACTTCAATCGAATCAATAGTACCTTTGTGTGTTGCTGATATTAAAACACATGTAGTTATTCATTTTTGTGTATTTTCTTACATTTTTGTTCTACATGCAGCCTAAACTTAAGAGATAATGCATGCAAAGAGTTTTGCGAGTTTCAGAAGAGCATGGTTTTTTAATTGTACCAACTTCTAACATTCGCTCCTTGGCAAATGACCAAAATCTCACTGCTCTCACAAAACCGGCATATGGACATCAGCAACAGACCTATTGATAGTCGAGATCTTGAAGGTCTGGTCTTCAAAATGGCCAGTCACCTTCAGCTGTAGCTGAAGTCAAAGTGTATTTGGCATGTTTCCGTGACTCTAGAGCAGGCCCTAATTAAGTTAATTTGAAATTAAAAAGGCTACTCTCATGCTCTGCCACTATATTTTCAGAGAGTAATACCTAGTTAAGTCTTTTTTTAATACCCACTCTGTTAATAATGTTTTTAATGTCCCATGGAAGATGATGATTCCTATCTCACTGAAATCTTCCTATACTGGAAAATATGAACAGAAAGACTGCAGAATGTGGCATATCTTTCTGCACAAATCTGTAAAAAAGGTTTTATGAGTTTTTTCTAAAGCTTGTTACAATTAGCACTGGGCCAACTCTGAATTTCCTCAGATCTGATTTGGAGTCCATAGAGCCATCTTTTTGCTCTGATGAATCTGATTGTTTTTAGAACGATTAGTATCAAAGTATTGCTCATTCTTTAAATATTTGCATATGTTAATATTGAGTCAAAAAAGCAACTGCCATTCTAAACTCTACAGGTAACCAAACTAGAAATCTACAACTACGGTAATTTTGCTCTTTATGTTTTTACATTTGGTGACTGAGTTGCAAACCTTAATAAGTATAAAGACATGGCCATTGGGCTGATGTCATGCTTGTTTCATGGAAATTGAATAGCTAGATATTGCTTTTCTCTGTGTATCCTACTGTGCCTCTTACTGTAGTGCAAATAAGCCATACCAATGGCATCAAAACATATTCTGACTGCCAAAGGAATTCAGTGCTCTTCAGCTGGGCCATCAAGAACACCAGCCTCCCAAATGCAGCATTCCTTAGCCAGGCAGGGAGTGGGGACATCACTACTGCACACAAGGTGTCTTTGCTCCTTGTTGCACCAGCTGAAGAGAAATACCATTAAAAGAAAAATCCTGAAGCCTAGTTCTTTTGTACGGGAAGATGACTGCAGTAAATGTTTTGTTCAGAGACTAAATCAGAACTTCATCCAGTGTACCCAATCCTAACCTTCACTTTGAAGGCAAACGTCCCAGTGGAAGAGACAGAGATTTTGCCTAAGAAGGGCACTCCAGCAGGGTTAAACATTTGCAGTAAGGCAACACACACAAGAAATAGAGTTCTGGCAATGACTCAGGAGAGGAGGGATGGATTGCAATGGATGGCAAGGTTATGATATAAGAAGCAATAGCTTTAAGGAAGCTAAACCAGAATGCACTGAAGCACACACAAAAAAACCAAACCAACCAAACAAAAAACCTGCACACTGCAAATGAAAACATTTCTACAGTTTAAGCATCTTTATGTCATAGTCAAAGGCAGTAAATCTGCTGTTTGAAAGAAATGCAGATGAAGCTCTGCATCAAAAAGAAAAAAAAAAATACATAGATTAGCAATGTGACTGGCAAACACATCTGAGATGGGGAAAAAAGGCTTACACAAAGGAATCAGCTTAGCTGCAAAGCGTATTTTATCATGGCAAAGTAAAAAACCAGGAACCAGCCGCAGCAGTGGGAAACCATGTTGTCATATAGCACCAATACAATCATACTATCCACTACACACTCTTCAAGCATAATAACAAGGGCAGTCATACCAATAAATGGGAAAAACAGAAAATGAAGCAGCCTTGGAAAGCACTGGAGAAAGCTGGAGAAGGATTTGCCAGCAGCAAACGCATGCAAAGCTCAGGAGGACACACCTTCCTTGGCCAAGGAAGGGGGTGTGTTTTTCTGGGGTGCTCCCACCACAAAGGTCACACTCTCCCTACTGGATGCCACACTTGGCACTCTGTCTTCATGACACACTGAACCAGAATCCGACTGAGCCTCACAGAGGCCCCTTGCCTGCTCCAAAGGCTCAAGGGGCCCATGCTCTTTCCCCAGTTGCTTCCCAGGAAGAGCAGCAGGTTTCACTTCCACAGACATCGGACTCTTTACTGGTTCTTCTTGGGGATGGAAAAAAGGTGACATCAACACCAACAGTAAACACCAAGCACACAGCTGAACAGGACTGCTTTTACATAACCCCTTCAGCTCAGTAGTTTCGATTTAAGTCTCTGAAGCACTGCCAGTATCCAGTCCAATTTATTCACCGTGGAACTGAATTTTCCTTAGGGAAAAAACCAAATCAAAATCCTGCCTCCCCCCAGACAAGCATGTTTATGCTGTAAGATGAGAGCTAAAGTGTTTTACAGGCATACCTGTCCCAAAGATGACAGTGGGTCAAACAGTCCTTGGAAATGGAGATGGAATTGAATGATGGATGGCTCTGACAACACTAATGCATCAACGAGTATAAAGTACACTGATATTTTTCTGATAAATGTGCTGTTTAGTCCAGTACAAGACACTGAGGTGGAGAAAGGTATGAGGCATTGATTTTTTTCTGCTGACCTTGGTAATACAGACTGCTGAATGCCAGCAAGTCAATCTATTGCATGAATCCTGCATTTGGCAAAATACTGAGCATTTCCATAGTCTTAACAGGTCTTACATGTAGCTAATAACTAATGGTTTTTGCAAGATTTCTGCCAAGATTCCTAGACTGATAGGGTTTATAAACAATTTCTCCCTTAGGCTGTCTGACATCTGAAATCTGTGTGTGAAAATCACTACTTTAACACAAGGACTCTTCATTTTCTTTGCTGTTTCCCCACTAATCCCCAGGCTCATCATCATCATCCTAAGTCAAAGAAACCGATGAATGCGATATAACTATTTGTTCATCTGAATTTCTAAAGCATACCACTCAGCCTACAGGCTGTTAGGATCAGTACAGTAGTATCAAGAACAGTCCTTGTTTGTGCCATGGCAGAAGAATTATTAGAAAAGTCTCCGTTCCAGGCTTGTACTCCTGCCACTGCAATTCAGACAAAAATTATTGTGTACTATTAGTATTCCCTCTGATAAGAGGTCAGGATTAAGTGTGAAACCTTTGATTCAGCAACATACTTAAGCAGCTGACCAGCAGCCATGCTGCAGGCAACATGATGACATCCCTGAGTTTAAAATGTGTCTCATGATAAAGTACTTTGCTGAATCAGACCTAGAACAAAGTGGTTGCGAATCTGGAAGTGGCTGTATCCAGCCTCTTGGTATTACAAGGGCTTCATTTTTCTCCTGAGATTGGCCCAGTAAAAACCAAACAATAGGTCATCCATTTCAGCTGTGGCCTTAGAAGAGTGATTTAAGGAACATAAACACTATTTGAGGCTGAGAAAATACCACTATGTAAAGAACAACACATTATTAATAACATATAAAATAATTAAGGTTCGATACTGTATCTTAAATGAACAGAAGCCAGAAGATTCAGAATCAGACCTGGACCAATGCCTGAGCACAGGAATATTTGCACTTGGACAGATTGTAAAAGCAGCCTTGCAGGACAACAGGTCTCCAGCTATGAAAGACCCTGACTTGAATAACTTGCTTTACTTTTCTTTTTCTGATTTTATGTACTTCTGAATGTGCATCCCTTTCAATTAAAAAAATGTTGTGGAAAACCTCTTATTTTACTCTGAGCAATACACCTTCACTTCCTGAAACACTTTACACAAAGCCACATGAATAAAAATAATCACTCACACCAGAAAGTTATCCCTGAATTTTAAAAAGAACCATATAGCCTCCCTTTGTGCAGCAGACTCTTCTGCCTAACAGACTGCTGGCCAGCAAGGATGGCTGTTTCACACAATACTCTCAGCTGGAAGGGACCCAGAAGGATCATCGAGTCCAACTCTCAAGTGAAGGGCTTAGGAATCGAACCTTGGCATTTTTAGCACCATGCTCTCACCAGCTGAGCAGATCTCAGGGTCTCATAATACCTGTCTTTCCACTCGTGATCCAGCTTATTTGCCTTTTTTCTCCCCCACACAGGTGTTCTGAGATCTTACACTTTCACCAGAGGCACATGATACGACTGAAAAGGAAAGGGCCCATGAACTAACCAAGCTGTATGTACAGCTATAGGCATACAGCTAAAGCAAGGCTACTCCTGGGATTTTTTCTATCTGCCCTACCGTCAGGCAGACATGCTGACATTAACAATCTTCAAGTATTGGTGCTGATCTCTTATGGATGCTGTTGCAGTATTAGGCTGTTAATTCTGTAATTACCCTGCTAATTCTGAACAACTCTGGTTTTCTTGAAATGACCCGGTGACCAGTTTCAGGGACACAGCTCCATCCTCCAGAGATACAAACCTTTAGAGGATTCAGCACTATTTTTAACTTCAGCTCCCAAGACTGAGTGCTGTGAAATTAAACATCATCTATTTCACCTTTGAGAAGTCAGCTTTTCTGTTAGTCACTGAGATTCTCCCCTGACTCCTCAAAAGCCATTTTACTTTCACATAACCCCCTCTGATAAAATAGTACTTACTAATGTGCTCAAGTCCCAGAAAAAGGAGGTACAGAGAGACTTTTTTCCCTCCATGTTTGCAGTCAGCTAGCACAGTGCAAATGGAGCGTGTCCACAAAACAACTGGAAATCAAACACGACCCAATACTGCCTGAAATTACCTGTGTACACTGGTGTAAAATGTATTTACTTCACCTGCTGGAGAATTAAAGATCTTCCATGGCTATCTTTGGTACAGACACATTTTTCCCCCATTGTGTTAACAACTGACTTATTTCCAGTAAAAATATTTTGGCCTATTCTGCATACCGTTCTTGGCAGTATTTCTCTGGCACAAAGACCAAATTAGCTTCCAGTTCTTTTAACTAGCTGCTCCTTTTGCTTCTGTTATAAGCCAGACCTGAAGAACAAGAGCCCCAATTTAAGTGGGGGCCACGGTTACACTGACCCCAATGCTGCATTCGTTGTTCATGCTGCAGCTTCACCTAGACATGGAGACACTCTTGGAGGGGTGTCACTTCCATCTGGGGAGAAAACACAACTATGTTTCTCTCCCCAGAAGGCAGCAATCCCAAGCACACAAAGAATGGAATGGATGGCAGGTGAGCAGAGGGGAAGAGGAACCAAATGGGACCATGCTCAGTTCACCTTCATCATGGCCCAACAAGACCTCTGTGCTCTTCACTGTGACACTGGGGTGTGTACTAGAGCCAGTCCACTGCGAGCTGAACAAAGGGTGTTCATAGCACTCCTCATCCGAACTGTAGGGCTCTCCTCGGGCACAGATACTGGCATGGAGGGGGCCAGGGGTCTACGCCCCTCCCTGCCGGCAGCAGGCCCACAGCCAGGGCAGTGCTGCAGCAGCCTCACCTGATCCTCTGCCCCTGCATCCACAAAGACACACACAGACAAAGGCTGCAGGACAGACAGACACACACATAAAGACAAGACAGGATGGACACATGCTCTAGCATCACCAGCTACTATGGCGTGCTGGAGAGTGGATGACACCAGCCAGGCTATGGGCTAATGCAGGATGGAGGAATGAGGCAGCTGTGCATTTTAACACATGGGTCATGTACCTGGCCCTTCCTACTGGTTTACAAAAATCAGAAACCAACCCTCAGAGTAAGTGAATTTCAAAACTCCACACTCATGACTTAGAGAAACACATGCTGTGCACAAACCACATCTCACAACTCACACTATACCCATATTATACACCTGACTGACCCCACTAAAAACCTCTCAAGTGTCCTCACACATTTGTATCCCTCACAGACATCAGATTTAGTACTGATGTAAAATTTAAAAAGTTCTTTAATTAAAAAGGAAACAAGCTTACATTTTGGCCAGTGATGGCTTTATTTTTCATTGTATCTGTTTCAAAATTCCCCACTTTCTTCTTTTCCCTATAAATAAGTAACATTTAAACAACCAAAAAAAAACCTTCCCCAAATAGCTAGCTACCTGTTTTTTCCTGATAAAGGCCACAAAGTGCTGCTCACAGTACTCTCTGTTAGCCCTGTGTTTTATGCTGTTGTGTCGTGTTTCCATGGGTGAACTAGCTCCTACCTCAGTGTTTACTAATGCTTTGGAATGACAGATTTATTCACCCATCACTGAAACATTGCAGAAAATCACATAATCAGGACTACACCAGCTACCGACAGATACAGGGAGAGGCAGTTTGAGTTGTTTTTGCAAGACAAAGAAAAATAACACTACCCAATGAAAATGACTGGCCCACCACGTCATCTGTACAAACCTAGAGGGTAGACTTGTGACCTCAAGTAGGCTGAGGAGTCCTCTCATCATGAATAAAGTTATGAAAAACCAAACATCTAGTGTTAGAGAAAATATTTTTAAGTCCATACTCAGTGTATGGCAACTGGCAGTTTGAAGCTATTCCACTGGATTTCCCTACCAATTTCAAGTACAAGTCCATACTTTGTGTCCCTGGTCTTTCTCCAGGCAATTATAACTTGCAGGATTTCCCCCAGAGCCCCCAAAGCTTTCACTCTTAGATCCAAAAGACTAAGTCAGAAAGCAAGGCTTTAACACAGGCAACATAACTTTGTGGGACACCAAAACAAGATGGCTCAGGAATGCTACCATAACTGCCATTACCCAAGTCTTGGAAACACAAGATCCAAAACAATCCCATTTATAAGAGCTCTAAGGTTCTTCCGGGCAAACAACAGTAAGGTTTAAGTTTCTGTAGTATACCACAACAAAACAACATCTGTGTCTTTAGAAAAAGCACCCTCTGCTTTCTGCAGCATCTGGCAGCAAGTGTCCTGTAACGTCATGGCATGGATTTCTCCTGCCTGGGAAAGGAATGCTGTAGGAGCAACCCATTCAGGCTCAGTCACCACCCAAAAGGAAGAAGAAGTAGTAATGAATGCCAATGCTAGCAGCTCCTGTATGTATCACAGTCCTGCAAAAAAAAGATTGTCCATGTTTAAGACTGGTGCCAGCACTGAGGCTGGCTGGGACCAAAGGTATGCTGTGTGCACAAAGACCACACATGGAACTCAGTTTAAGAGAACTGCATTCACAGTTTGCTTCAGGGAACAAAGAGTGCCTAAATCACTGATGGCTCAGCTGCTTCTCTTATTTTAGTGGAATCCAACCCCCAGATTCAGGGGTTTATGCAATATTAAAAGAGGCAGGCATAGAAAGATAACCTAGCAACCCACTTCTGCCAAGAAGGAAGCTTGGCAGAGCACTGCAACAGGAAACACTGAGCACAGGGCTGTGCCCAATCTTCCCATTTTTCCCTAGTACTTAAGAGAAAGAAGCAAGGTTGCAGGGAATCGTCTTGATCCACTTGCAATGCAGAACCTGTGGATTTCTTCTCCACAGAAGCATCTAAATAATTCTGTAACAGATTTGAGGGGCCTCATGGCTTGCAAAAGCCAAGTTACAGGGGGCAAGCCCACAGTTCAGGGTGTGCGAGACCAGGAATCGAGATTCAAAACTTCAGCTCCCCCTTCTCTGCAGGGTGCCCTCACACCAGCCCATGTATTACTGAAGACAAAAGTGGAATGAGCTGAAGCACTTGCCACCTCTTCAGCTGGAACTGGGACTACATGGAGAAAAGAAGGGAAGGTGGATATGGTCAGAAGCTGAACACAGAGAAAGAAGATGTGAAGAAGAGGAGGTTCACCTTCCAGCTGTGGGCTTATTTATCCAGGGGCCCTTCAAGAGCAAAATGCATCAACAAGAGTGAAGGTGAAATCCCAGGTCTTCTCTATACTATGCAAACAAGGCTGAAAATCCCTTCTTTATAGGCTCTGAACAGATTGTAGGCACGAAAACAGAGGCCTGGCCTCTGCTCCTTGAAACTGTAGGAATTTACAGCAGTAAAAATGCTTAATACATACTATTGTGATGGTCCAAAATCACCAGGAGTGCAAAGCCTGGTACTGTTTGGGGCTGTTACATCTGTGGCTATTTTACAGACTTACATTGTTTGTTTATCAGTTTGAATAAAGATATTTTCAGAATTAATGCAGATAATTTCATTAACAGGATAATGATGTCTTCTAAGGAGGCTATGCTTTTACTTCAGCAACAAGAAACATCCTTTGTTATTATAGTCGCTTCTAATCTCTTCCATCTCAAAGCATGGGAAAAACCCCTAACTCATTTTAAAGTCCAAGATTAAAATCACTTCTCACAAAGACTAATTCTGCTTTACCTTCCTTGTATATTTTGAGAATGCCTTTCAAGAAGTAATCTTCACTGTCAATAGATCCATTTTCATAGGATACTTGATTCTTTTCAGTTTACAAAACATTCTTATTAGGTATATAAAGACTACTCGGAAATGCCTATTTCAAAGTGGAAGACAGTCTATCAGAGCCACCCTTCTATCCTGTAACATTTAATTATTTTTTTTTACATTAAGACGTTGACCATCATCAAAAGGCACAGAGCACAAAAGAAATGCCAAGAAATTAGAATATTATATCAGTCCTGCATGACCAGATACAACTGATAAAAGGAATAGAGGGTGCTAGGGAAAATTTAATTTCCTGACAAAAATTATGCTATTATTGTTGAAATAAACATAATAATTTCAATAAGGCAAACCAGTTCCCTTACCTTCTGCAGCAGTAAAAAGGGACAGGTTCATTTGAATGCTTTCCTGCAGCCAAACCAAAGAAACCTACATCCACCGACTCCTTTCTCTCATGAAATAAACTTGACCCACAAACCTCTCTGTCTTTCCTACCTTTTTTTTTTTTCTTTTAATTTGTGTTTGCTGCATGGCTGGCCACATCCACCTTTGTCAGTCTACAACAGTGATTTCCTTCCTACATTGACTGAAGGAAGTCTCTTGGATTCAAAGCAATGCGACACACACTGACAAGTGCATTAGGAAAAGCTTCTAGGAGAAGGAAAACAAAGGTCTGAATAAGATACACCAAGTGCTCACCTTTTTTGTTCATCAATTAATAAACTGTATTTTACCAAGCAGAAAGACAGACAGACAATGTAAAAATGAATGAGGATGGATAGCCAGATGATATAGGGAACAGGAGGTTTAAGCAAGTACAGTAAAACTGGGTCAAACCCTACTGAGGCAAACTCTTCTGAATGGGAACTTTGCCTGAATAAAACTGACAGGTCTGGCTCACTCAGGTCAGCAAAAACTGAACTTACCCACAGAAAATAAGGACCACATCTTCTAATACAGAGGAGAGCACAAGATTTTTACTACCATTTTCACTACACTGAGCTTACAACACCGATATTTTGGTAAAAAACAACATACTTCTGGTGAGATTATTTCCAAGTTCTTTCTGTTCCTTCAAAGAACTCTACTATGAGCTCCTGTTTGAGAGCCAGACATAAACAAGAAGCTCTCAGCACAGTGCACTAAAGACTCAGGACATCACTTCTGTCCCTACTTCCCTTACAAACTGGCCATCTGCTCTGAAAAATGAAGAACTGAGTCAAAATCTTCCATGTAATGGAAAAGTCACTTTTGACTAATGTTAAAGAAAATTATTTGAAAGTTATTAAAAACCATGACATTGTGTAAATCATTGAAATATCTCCCAAACACTGACTTTTCAGTCCTTGTAACCACCTCTACAGGGTAAGCCCTATTATATTAATTCAATTCTACATGCAAGGAAAGAGAAAACCAACAATGTGAAGTGACTTTCTGAGTCATCTGCACAGCTGGGAAGTGCAGTCTGGCAGTAGATAATAACCTCAAGTTTAGACTGTTTTGTCACCTTCCTGTGTTAGTACAACTATCAAAATGCTTTCCATTTGCTTAAGGGGCAACCTACAACCTCCTGTCAATTAATCAATGTAAGTACTTTATAAAATCCTAAAATACATGCAAATATACAGCTGATATAAGCAGCACAAAAAAGGCAATCCTAAACCTGAGGCTAATGGCAGAACTTTGACATTGGCCTGAAGCAGAAGAACAAGCCTTTTACTGGAGTATGAAAAATCAAAAAGCATACACAGGACTAGCAACTATTTAAAAATAGAGATAAGAGAATCCTGGTAACAATTCTAAAAACTGTTGCTAATGCCTTACCAGTTCTCTTTTCAGTTAGTAATTTTGATTGCCATTACCTCTGGGTGATGAGTCTTGGAACTGTTATATTATTTTTTAAACACACAAGGTGCAGATGTTTTTTTAAAAAACAACAATCAGTTATTCAAGTTCTTCATAATTGTTACTAACCACACCCAGTAGGCCCTTCCTGCAGAGTGGATGGACAAATGTTAACGCAGCCCGTAATTGCATTGTCTCAAAAATGACTGCATGATGGCACATGCCTAATTGCAGTGTCCTCATAAACTGAGTCAGACTATGCTAGCATGTGAAATAGCAACCATCCACTTTCAAAATCCATAGAGGCTCTGTGTTAAAATACCAACAAAGTTTGTTCAGCAGATGATAAGGAATTATTTTCATGCACTTATGTAACAAAAAGAAAGAGAAAACGCTAAAAGAAAATCCCAGAAAGAAATAAATGGACACATAAAAATGTTACTGACATGGCAAAGTTCATCTAACAGTCCCCTAGAGATTCTGAACCCAAATCATTCCCTCTTATCCCCATGATACAGCTCAATTTTAACACACTACTGTCTCCCTGTACTGATGGTCTTGATGCAGCAGCCGTCTTCTGCCGAACAAAGCACTGACGCACACGCCTACACTGCGGCAGCTTCGCTGGGATTTAGGCCGCTGCTTAACATTAAGCCAACGCTTCAGTTCTTTGCTGGAGGAGATTTCATCAGGAGGAAAATGCAGTGATCATGGGCTACTGAAACTGAACACTTGTGCAGAACAGAATAGAAGTTTGTTTTGTAAGAGCAGAATGTGACTGCTGTGCTTTGTGTATAGAACCCCCAATACATGCAGGCACTGAAGCACGAATTACAGGTTGAGGGCCAGAGAAAGGATCCACCTCTGAATCTCCTTGCTTTTGTGCATTTAAGATTCCAAACCAAAAGGCAATGGTAATTTTAATAATGCAGCCAAACAGATCTCAAGAAACAAAAGACAATCCATAGTTCATCGTAGTTTTGGTGACCACACTGGGACAGCAGACACCTTGGCTCATACTGCATACAATAGACAAAAAAAGGGAGCAACACTACCTTTTTCTTTAGCATGGATGTACTTAGCATATCCCTCAGTTACCTCTGTGCATGTGTCTACCTCATCCGGGCACTGCAGTTGGTTTGCAGATGGGCAGTTATTGCTGGGAATGCCTTATCTTTTCACACAGGAAGCATCTCCACTGCAGAAAGTATCTCTGTTTTCTGATTTCCCCCATCCTTCAGATTCATGTCTCATCCCTCTGCTGACAGCTCTGCACTGCAACATCCAGGAGACCCTTACCTTCCTCCAGAACTCCAGTCTGCTCAGAAGCTGGTGAGGGAGGTGGGGAAGGAGGCAGGTTGGCTGACTCTTCAACTGCTAGAAATCAAACCGTGAAAATGAGATACAGCCATTAATTCCAGGAAGACCAATACAGGATACAAGCTGCAGTCAGCCTCTTCTGCCCACCTGAGGAATTTTCTGATGGGGACTCATGCCTGCTGGATTTTCAGGCAGACCCTTGCAGAATACACAGACTTTTGAAATTATAATAAAAGGATTTATTTTTCTGTTGTTATTTTGTTTTCTAGTGGTATAAATTACTTACAAAACTATTGTCTCTTAAAAAGCCTTCAGTCACCCAAGGCAACAACAAAAAAGCAGCTGAGCACAAGAGATATTTCAAATTCATGCCAACTATCAGAAGCAAGCATCCAATCTCTTCAATCTACCTTGAGTACATGAAAAAACCTCATTCTGCACACTTTTTTTTTCCTTTTGCTGAGTTCAAGGTTAATCACAGAACACATGAAAATATTCTTGTCTAAATGCAAAACACATCAGCACAGAGAACTTATGTCAGCTGTGACATAACAGTGATTCAGCTGAGCAAGGCACAGTGAAAACTCAGATGCACTTAGACTGGGGATTACATTCATTGCCAGTCATGAGACCAGATGCTGAAACTAAATTTTTTTTTTTCAATTATTTCAATTCAAGTATGATGAAATCCTAAACAAGCTTCTTAAATGAACTCAGCATAACCTCTGCATCTGATCTCATACAAATCACTTTGAGAATTTTTTTCTTTACAAACAGATCCACTCCTGGGGCTTAACCAATGTTTAAAAAAGAAAAAAACCCAAACAAATCTGTTCTAACAGATTTGTCTTATCAACGGCACCTTTCAACAAGCAGATCTGAGTTTCCAGCTCAGGGCTTCTTCCCAAGCACAGACAGGCCACTTTCAAAGCCCCAAGAGAATTTTCCATGCTTCCTCCTATTGATTTCAGTGTGATTTGGAAAAGACCATATGTGGCTTGTCCTTAAGATGTGCTGTCCAGGGACAGAGTATTTATAAATGCATCACAAGGCATCTGACCACAGGAACTGTAACACCAACAGTTGTTAATTGAAGACATACTTCTCAATGTCTTTTAAATGACTTATCTAACTAGATGCAACTGAATATCCATTTTCCCTCTCCCAGGGCCATGTGAAGTGATTTGGAGAACTGGGCTCTTCCACATAAAACTGAGTCTCTGCAAAGAAGCAACACATCTCCCTGCTGCAGCTCTAAGTTACTTCAATGAAGCAAAGAACCTTGGGAACCAAATTTCCAATAAATATTCTAAATTCCTCTTTGACTTTAATTCATTCCTAAGCAGGGTCCAGGCACTGCACCAAAGCAGGCAGAGTGCCTGTGAGGAAAACACCACAGGGCATTGTTTTGATTTAATCACAATATACATGCACTCAGCAGAATCTATCCCAGGGCAGGCTCGCAAGATGTCCTTACCTCAGGATGGAGTATGTCCTTTCTGTGGCCTTTGATGTACATGTTTTGAGCTACTGCAGAAGTTTTCGGGCAAGGAGGAAGCACTTTAGGTACATATGGCTGTATACCTACCTTCTTTTATACATAGATAGATAGATAGATAGACAAGCACTTGTATTGCAGAGAGACATTTCACAAAAGAGGCAGCAGGAGGATGGAGACACAACATGGCCCAGTGGCAGGGTTATCATTCCCCGTACAGACAGCTGGCACTTGCTTTTACCACATGTGACTCCTTCTTCCACAATCTGCCCTCACTCTGCCTGGCTGCTCTCAACCTGTTGTGCTCCATTCTTTCCTGCTACCTGTGGAGGTGCTCCCCCACCATCTATTTGAGCAGTTACTGCCTGACCAGCAAAGCCTCACTTCCTTTTTATATGTCACTCTATCTTTGACTCTTCAGACATTAATTCTTCATGTTGTACATGGCTGAATACAAACGGTCCCAACAAACGTGATTACAAAACCCTACCACCAAAAACATTCATGGCTGCGCTACTTGGCAGTCAGAAACAAGGTGGAGAATTGCTTTTAGAGCAAACAGGGAAACAGACAGGGCCATGAAGAAGCAGGAATACAAGGATCCTGCCATTATCCTGTGGTTCCAGCATTTATCCAGTGGTGGCTATGGTTCACCTACAACCATAATTGATGTGAATACAAAGCTGGAGCTGCGCTTTTTAATATACACACAGACATTTGCAGACACGAGGATACCCAGAACATTCTTTGTCTCATTTTACCTAAAGGTAGTGATCCAGGCTGATCTTTGTGCTGGGCTTCTTTTTCCTGTTCACCTTTCAGTACCGCTACAGCTTCAGCTGTTACTACTTGTACTATCCTCGCAGACACTTCTTCTGTGGCAATAGCAAAGTCAAAAAAAGAAAAGAAAAAAAAAGAAAGAAAAGCATGCTAATCAGAATGGTGTTTTAAAATCATGAAGATTAGCTTAAACAATAAAAAAACAGAGGCTGACTTAATCCATTTTTAAAAGGCAATCTTTTTTCCTGAAATATAAGGAAATCATCAAAAACAAAAGAGAAGGACCAGATATTCCAAAGATTTCAGTGGAAAATGCCAAGTATTTATAAAAATCAGGAGCTTTCTCTAAGCAAGATGCACAAAGCAACATTATTTAGTGTTCTTTTTATTAGGGACAACGTGCAGCAACTGCAAACTTTTAAGACAATCATCTATTAAATGTCTAGAAAAATTTCTGTAGGTACTGTTTTGCAAACAGGGGTAGAATGGGCAGCTGAGTAATGGGATTTCTTGACATTTAATATATGAAGTTAGCTGCATTCTAATGTGCACTTTGGATGCTAATTCCTCCCCAGCAGAACACAGTATGCATTAGAAGCACTTCCGAGACAGCTATCTATGCTGATGGGGGACTCAAGGGGCCAAATAACATTTCTGTATGATTAAAATCTACCCTTCATCTTCCTCGCCCCTTTTAAGACTGCCACACAAAGCTTTATTCAAACAGTAGGTATGAGTATCATGCAAAGGGATTGCAGAGGATAACATTTTTTTGGTGGAAAGGGCTGCTGGCCCCCGACACGCTCCGTGCATGGAGCACTGCACACTGGACAGAGCTGGATGCCACGGAGCCCACTCTGCTCTTCCCCACTGCCCTCAAGGTGTGGCACACCTGCGAGGGGCTGAAGAACCGGCTGCTCTGGGGAGCACAGGGTAGCAGTAGGAGCACTCAAGGAGTGAATTCTTCCAAACTGAGAAACTGTGTCTCAGCTTGACTGCAGACCCACTCGAAGGTGCAGTGAAACATCACCAGGCACACAGCTGTGTGTGGAAGCAAACAGAGAAGTTTCCTGCCCTCTGGCGGTTCAGGTACCTTTGATGTAACCAATCAAGGTCTTAAGGGTTGGTCCAGCAGAATTCAGAGAAAACAGGGTTTGTGGTTCTTATCTGTGTATGAGTCTGCTCTCCCTTAGTCATAAATCAATATATTTCCCTTTCTCAGCCAAACCCAGTGGAAATAAACCCCTTCCCTCTCCAGCTATATCCAAGTGCTGGCTGAGAGCTGTTCCCAATACAGATGGAGCTGACCCCTAGGGAAGGCAGTGCTGCACAGTCACAGCCCACCAGCTGCACAGCTGGGCACACCTGGGAACAGAGCAAACCTTTGCTGCTGCAGCCCTCGTGTGGCGACAGACGTTTGTGATGGCAAATGTCAATAACCCTGCTCCTGCCAGAGCCTCCATTAATCACCATCCTGAGGGCAGGAATAAAAGCTCTGCTCACCCATTACTGCGTCCTTCAGGCAAGAACTGGCTGGGAAGGGCAAGTATATTTAAATCAATGCTCTACATGTAACTCTACAGCAACCATGCTGACAAGGGACAGTCCATTAGATTAATAATTATTTCTTTTCACAGTTACTCTTACAGACTTCCCTTGTACTTTTAATGTGAAGCTATTCCTCTTCATTTGTGCTTTAGAAGCCAATTGTGTTCCCCAAAAAACATAGATTTGAGTTAGTTGACTTTCACAGCCATGTTTGTCTAAAACCAAAGTGCTAGGGGTTAATCTTTTTTTTTACACAAACTATTTAAAAAGATATTAAAAATCCCCACCCACTGGCAAAGAACATTCCTAATTGTTGGTGTTTACACCTTACAATTCACTGTACTCCTGGCTGGTCACCTGGAGAGAGCAGTGACTGCAACAGTTCCATTGGCTGCTGCCAACAGCAAAAGTAGATGGATGAATATGCCAGAACAACTACCAAGCAATGAAAAAAGCAAGCTGATTTGAAAAACATGAATTTGAAAAAACATTTGAAATACACAAATATAAACTTGCCAAGGATATATTCAGACTAGAAATCTAAAGAAGCTGCCTTCCTACTGTCAGGGGTGAGGAGTTCTGGCAGCCTTCCACATTGGAGGAAACAAATCAACTGTTTTTTGAGATGAGGCTCAATACTTTAACGAAATGGACTACACATGATAGTGGTGCCTGCAGGAGGAGACTACAAATAGCAGTTCCCTCTTCTTCTATTCAACAACACACCCTAGATCAAACTCCCCTTTGTGGTTTAGTAGATTGAATTGAGCACCATAACCCCATAAATCAAGTCATGCATGTGGCCAGTCCTATGGATCAAAGAATGCGGATACTGATCTAAAGCCCACCAATCTTCCCAGCTTCCCTTCAGGGGTCTGCACATCATTTTGGGGCTTTGCACCTCATTTCTGGCTGCTTCCACACCTGCTAGATATTGGGGGTGCTTCTCGGCACCTCTTGGTTCCTTCCTCTTGTGGGAAACACAGAACAGACACCTCCCAGACTCTCACACGGTGCTCCTGTTGCAGACCAGCGGACTGGACACAAATGTGGAATCCTTACAGCTCCCTGTGTTGTGAGGCACACACAGCCTGCAAACCTCAAGCAATTCTGGGAAAACCCAGGAGAATGAACCTGCAGCTCGGCCCATCCCCCTCCTACAGACACACGGGGCCCTCCCCACACCACGGCGAGCTGCAGCACCTTCCACGGGTGAGGAACAAGCTGCTCTTCCAGAAAGTATCCTTTGGTAGCTGGTATATCCCTGTGCAGATTCTGCTCTTTCAGAGCAGGAAAGAGCATTGCCCTGACAGCTCTGGTGAGCATGGAGGACAGCACAGAGCATCCTGAGTGCCACAGCTACAGAAGACCCCGTGCCAATGCCTGCCACCCCTTCACACCTGGAGGATGGGACACGTGACCCTCCTGTCAAAATTTCCACCAAGCTACTCATCACAACACCACTGACAAAAGCAACATCATCAAGTCTATGCTATTAGCTCAGATGAACAAATCAAGACTCAATGAGGAAGACTGTTAAGAGAATCAGTTTTTGAAGCTTATTTTCACATAAAAAATTTAATGAAAGGCTCCAATTAATTTCTGATATAGAATATGCAAACGTAGACCAGATTTAGTACCCTGAATCATAGCCAAAGGAAATCCATTTAGTCAACTGCTTTCTATCAGCCAAGCTACTGCAACCCTCCTCCCAGCCGGGTTTAAGACAAATCCTTATTAAGAACTGCCTCCTTTTTAATAGAATTTATACTTGCTCCTATCCAGCCTGGTTCTCTGGTACAAATGGGCTCTACAAGCCTGGAAGACAGTTCTCACCCTCTCAAGTCTCTTCCTGATTTAATTTGCCTGGGACAAAGACAATGTTCCACAGGGAGATACGTCTGAGGGTGAAAGGTTGTCCCCTGATAAACAGAAATTTCTATTTCAGGCTATACAAAATATAGAAATAAAAATACAAATGGCCTCTGGGCTTGTGTTTTATTTTTGTTCAGTTTGTTTTATTTGGCAGAGTTTTTTAATCAAGAGAGGCTTATTTCTGAACACTCTGCTGATGGATATTTTGGGTGACACTGGAGACATGGGCAGTTCATCAGAAGAGCAATGCTTTTGCCGTACATGACTGCTGCAAAAGGACAGACATTTCTGTACTAATGGACACTATAAATAGAAGATCCAATGGCTAAGTCAAATCCTCACAGGGCTGCTATTGAGACTTTTCATAGTTTTCTTATGGTTCAGTTAAAGTTCAAGGCAGCCTAATGATAAAGAACAAACAACCCAAAAAAAAAAAAAAGAAAAAAAGAAAAAAAAGAGTTAGGCAGCTTGGATGCCACACCATGTATTCACTGGACATAGTTTTGCTTGTAGACATTTATTTTCCCTCTCTTTAAACAGGTAGACTCTCTCTGACTCTACTTCATGCCACAGAAATGCCACTAACATACAACAAGTAACAGCAAATAGATTTATTTCTTAAAGGCAATAAGGAGTATGGCTTTACTTTAGACTCCCTGCTGAGAGGGCAGAGTCCTGTCTGGGGCACTACACTAATTTAAACCAAAGTTAAACGAATTAAGCGCTCTGTGCTCCTGGATTTGGAAGTCAGCCCAATTTTTCTATAAACTACGGCACACCAAATCAGCAGATGCAGAATCCCCCTGTCCCAGAGATGACTTGGGGATACAAACCCTTTCCATCAGGGGATGCTGAACCAGCTGCTGATGGTATGGGGAGCCACAGCCTTCCCTCTTGGCTGGGTTTAGAAGGCCTACTGCCTCCAAAGGCTGCTGCCCTCTGCTCAAGTACACCCAAGGGCACAAGAGCTTCCCCATCAACACCCCAGCCACTCTAGCATCAAGATCTACACTGAAGTAGGCATCATTCAGATGCTCCCTCCAGACACCTGAGGCCCCCTTCCCTGACAGAAACTCAGCCAGGGGCTGTTAAATAAGGTTACATGCCAAAGACTGGCTGCAGCACAGCCCAGTATCTAAGGTCAGATCCTGTACAAGGCCAAAGTGTTATTTCAAAGCTCTCCTTCATCTCTTATTGATCCTGCTGCATTTGTCAGTGGACTGCAGGTGTCTCCACTGGCACATTACGTACAGTACTTTCATTTCCCATGACACCTTTCCATTCCATTAACTTTTGTAACAGACATGTTTACCAGCCCCAGAGACAGATATACAGATGGTGGCAGGAGTCTTCTAAAAAACGTGTCTGAGCTTTCAGGTCCTGACATAAATATTTCCACAAAATAGTCTAAAAAAAAAGCTTTTAAAAAAAATCTGCAATTATTAAGGCAAGAGCAAAAATCAGATCTCTGAGACATCTCTACAGTGATGTGTGATGTCTCTTCCTTACATACCCTTTTAATGGTTTTTCTTCAGCCTCTAGCACTTTTTCCTCTTTCTCTCCAACCCACCACAACCTCAGGCTCAATTTACGGAGAAGCTGAGTTTGCTACGAATGCCACTTCTTAGGTGAAACTGCTCAGCTGTTTGTTTCTGACAGCCCCCATCCAGCAGTGCCTTTTATCTTCTCTCTCCCCCTACCGCTCTGCACAACGCTGTATGATTATTCTGAGGGCTGGTTTTGACAGGAGACACTGCCTATGGGCAGGGCTCACAGCATCTCCCTGCCTTGCAGGTACGTGACTGGCACTGACACAAGGATCCTGGGAGCTGCTACAGCTTGCCCTGGGAACAGCCTGCTCATCACCTCATGGAACAGTGTCAGTGATGTCTCAGGCCAGAGTTGCTTCAGTCAGACCACAGTCTGTCCCCTCAGCTCTTCTCCTTTCCTGCCTGTGGTCGCCTGTGTTTTATTATTCAGTTCAGCCAGATCACTACGCCCATCTATTGCTCCTTCCCACCTTGAGAACCCGTTTCACAGCAACAGGGACAGCTCCTCCTAATAGGAGGATGCATTTCACATCCCCACAATTTCACCAGGACAGTCTTCCCAGACTGGAGCAGCATCACCCCTCCCTCTTTCTGCCAAGAGCTCTACCCAGTGCCACTGAGGCAGCAGCAAAACATTGAGTTTGCCATGGCTGTGGAAGATGCCACCTGGTCTCTGTAAAGCAGAACTTGTTTAAGGCATAAACAAAGTTTAACACGCTTGAACCGCATGGCACAACAAATGCTCCAGGAGAAAACCAAAGAAAAGGGATGATAGGAAGGAGGGACAGAAAGAAGAAGGCTGCAAATTGTGTCAAAACTTCACATGCATTCATAGTGCCACCCCTCAGACACTGACCAAGAAAAAACAGTGAGCTCTGTTAAAGTAAAGGGTAATTAACACTCCTGGAGCACTGAGGCAAAGAAGGGATTAAAGAAAGTTGCAATCAGATGGAAAGGATAAAATAACATGTTTCATTAATTTTGCTACATTTTAGGGAAAGAACACAGGCAGAGCACAGCAAAAGGATTAGCTACATGTGTACTTGCAGAATTGTGAAAACAAAGCAATTTCAGTCAAAATGTGCCTGTCAAAATCCTCAGTGGGGTGCAGAGCGGTTTCCAAGGTAACCAGCACTAATTGTTGGCACAGTGGAATCGAGTCAACAACAAAAGCACAGAGCAACCTGCGCTGCTTTGAGAGGCAAAACACCGCATATATTCCTGCAGAAAGAAAAGATACAAAGCGGCTATTTGCTCCCTTTGACAATTTGAAAAGCAAACAGGACCTATAGATTTTTTCCCCCCAGGTACTGCAATTCCAAGTGCAGCCAGGCCATAAACCAAATAGCTATTCGATTTGTTTAGAGGCATTAGCCAATCCCCTAAGGACAGGTCCTGAATTCACGCAGAGCTCTTCGGGAAGGTGGTGGATGACTTGTTTCAGTCAAGACTACTGAAATGTTGGGGGGAAAAAAGACCCAGGCATCACCCAGTGACATTTGGGACAGAAAAAACAAAGCTACATCTTGGACTTGATCACTGGGATCATGACAGCTCTAAATACTGCCTTTTTGCACTCAGATTAAAAGAGAAATTCACAGCAGCAATCAAAGTAGTATGAGTAAATTATATATAAATCCCAAATAATGCAAACAGATTAGTGCTTGAGATTGAAGAATATAGCTTGAACATAACTTTAGAGAATTCAAATATTGGCTTTCAAATGGCTTTAGTGAGTGTAAATATTCTGCTGTAAGTAGGTCCTTGATCTGAATGTTGGCAATATTAAAATAATTGGCAGGAGGTATGAATGCCAATAATAGGAACATCAGCTTTTAAATTAAATGGAGCCACAACACAACTGACAAGTATAATTTCCCTAATAAACTCGTTGACTTTAAGCTACTGCAGCATCCATGAGGATAGTGACAGATCAATTTAATCACCAGGATTCACCAGCTAACCAATAGAGCAGTCCAGAAAAGGCCTATGTTTTGGGAAAGAAAGAGCCTTGACTGTTTAACACATTGAACCTCAAGGTATGAACATTCAGATTGCCTTTGGGGTAAGAGGTATTGCAGCCACTGTGTGAGAAGAGCAGAACAGGTGAGCTACAGCTGAGTACCTGGCACAGAAGCTTCACACCCTGGTGAGCCCCACTGCAAGTGAATTACACCTGTGTGTTGGGGTATTCAACAGCCCCCCTGTGTTCTCCTTAAACTCGAGACTGTAAATCTGAACTACCACTATCCAGCTCCTTAACACTTTTGAACTTGATGGTCTTTTCCAGCCTTAATGATTACATGATTCTTGTGCTATCTGCTTTATATCAGAGCAAATCTGGTGCACAGCCGGAGTCATGGCTGCAGCTGAGCACTGTTGGCGTGGCTGTGCCCCAATACAAACACAAGGCAGGAGGGTGGCTTTCCCAGGCACCCTCAGCTGCTCTGCAGAGCTCAAGGAAGCAGCAGGGAAGCTCAGGCTGCCTGTCCTTGGATTGCTTCCACATGTTCTGGGTGTTTCAGTTCCCCTGCTCTGACTGAATTTTCCTGATCACCTTCTTCAGTGAGAGAGTTGGACACCTAGTCCCAATCTCCAAGGCACACAGTGGCAAAATCCGAAGTGGCTCATACTAGGAGCCAGGAGCCATTCCGAAAGCTCCAGTGAGCCCCTCCTCTGGCTCCCTAGCACATGCATTAGGCACAGGCCTCTGCCACACTGTCTAGCACCTGCAGAACAAAACACCAAGGGATCAGTCCACTCCCAGCTCCGCTTGAAGTGTGTAAGTCTGTTAAAAAGGAGTCATATAAATGTCAGTACAATAATGCGCCACTTTAAAAATGAGCCCTCATTACTGCAATACTTGTTCCCTGTGCATCCCCTGAGCCCGTCAACTTCTTAAGTCTACTGCCTGGGATAAAATATTTACTGTCAGCATTTCCCAGACAAATCAGAGGTGGGAAAAGCTATCAGCTCTGTTTTGTCTGATGCACGGGCAACACAATTTAGAGCTAACGTGAAATATCGAAGCTGACAACGCCAGACTCTCAGCCAGGGCAATGCAGTGATGTCCCACTGCCTTTCCTGGGACTTGGTATCAGCTCAAAACAACACCTGCACATACAAAGCAGCTATACCTATGTTTCCCCAAAATATTAATTCCCTAGGATTCACACAGAAGAAATCACTTCAGCTTCAAAACAAAGAACCAGATATTTAATCCTTTGAATGTGAGTAAACACACGTAATAGGTAACTCACTTTAAAATCAGTATTTGTTTTTGACTTCAGTACAAGTTAACATTTTAAACAGACTTTTAAGAAACTATAGAAGTCAATGAAGCATAAGCCACCTACAGCAGGAGGTGATGTGTCCCTTAAAGGTCCATTTTTAGCTCCTTTTGAGATGATTTAAACACTTTTTACAGTGCTTTCACTGATCTTTTTAAAAAAGAACTCACAGCATGCTATATAAACTTTGCTGGATTTAAGTTTAACATTAACATGTGCACATATTGTGTGGGACTTAGTCATGCCTGGTTGGGACGACTGAAGATCAATCTGTCAATGCCAACAGAATGCTGGTTTACTCATCAGGGGATATTTAACACATAAAGTGCAGCAATGCTGTGCCCTGCTCACCTTAGTGCTCACGTGGCTGCTCCAGCCCAGCTCTGCACTGCAGCAGCAGCTGCACGGCTGATCTCTTCCCAGCCCCGACTGCCAGCCCAGCCTGTGCCTGTACCAAGGCAGGTGTGTTTCTCTGCCAGCGGAGGAAGGGTGTTGCATCCTTCCAAAGCAGTGTGTGTCAGTGTCCCTACAGGCAGGCAGAGCCAAAGCTGGCCCGTGTCACGTACGGATTAACGCAGTCCCACAGAGGCTGTGCTGTGGATGGACTCCGAAGTCCTCAGCCAAGCTCAGCAGTTCTCCCATCTCTTCCCCTCTTCTGGCACTACCCCAGCTGAAGGGAACCTTGCCTCTGACCAGGACTCATCCCCAAATGCTCACACAGCCTGCTCCCATCCACTGCCAGCCCACTCTTGGTGACTACCAGCTCACACCCCTATGTGTGCGACGCGATCAGGAAAGAGAAATGCGCACCTACTCTTGAAGAAGGAAAATGTGAGAGATGCACATAAAAACCCTCAGTGCATCTTCAGTGACCATCAGTGCACTGGCGCAGGGTGTCCAGAGAAGCTGCAGCTGCCCCACCCCTGGAAGTGCCCAACACCAGGTTGGACAGGGCTTGGAGCAACCTGGGATAGTGGAAGGTGTCCCTGCCCATGGCAGGGGGGATTGGAATGAGATGACCTTTAAGGTCCCTTCCAAACCAAATCATTCTATGGTTCAGTGATCTTCTGAACTACCTCTTCCACTTCTGCCAAAGCCACCTTCTCTGGGCACTTAAACACCTGCAAGCTTCTGCAGCCATGGTGCTGGAGATGTCCAGCTGCTGTGGGGAGAGCTGAGACCAGGGCTGGGGTCACTGCAGCCTCCAAGAGAGCTGCATCCAGAGTCAGAGCTCCTAAGTATACTGAAAACAAAGAGCCACTGTGGAAATTCCAGGTCACAGAGGAGCTACACTGGATGGCTGGGATAAAGCTGGAAGCACATATGGAGAATAAGAGAAAAAACCTGGAGACAACATCAGTGAGAAAGGAGGAAGAGAAGGAAGAGCTGGCAGAGCAATCATTGAGAAGGATGACATAGCCTTAAATAGAGAGAAAGGATGACAGTGAAAGGAAGGAGAAAACAACTCGTACACAGGAACAGCAAGGGTTTAGTTTCAGCTCACCAACAACCAGTGCGGGCTGTGTTACCCTAGATGTGGTACATACTGTGAATTTGGGGTGAAAAAACAACAGTCTCCAGTGAATCCTATTCCCTCTTCTCATATGTGGTGCAAGGCTGTGGATGAAAACAGTTTGAGTACATCAGCAAGACTGCCACATCTACACAGCACTGGCAGCTGATACATTCATAAAGACTAAAGTATCTGTCTGGCCAGATGCATGGGCTGCACAGGCAGAGGACCAGACTGTAAATCAGTTTTATCCTAACTGTCATAGACTATATGGGCTGCTGGAAGCTGTACCAAACTGATCATATATCACTAAGAATTAGTCTCAAGGAAAGAAATAGAAACAAAAAGTGAAGTACCTGGGATTTATTTTCCTCTCCCAAAATACACAGTGCCTCCAAGTGAAACTGATTTCCATGAACCATTCAATTTAATCAGTCCTGAGTGAAATGACTCTCAGGGAAGCAACTAAGAGGTTTTCCTGACCTGGAGCTATGATATCTCTCTGCTATTTTCCATATACTCCATGCAACGAAAACTAAAGTTTTGAACAGTCATTTTCCACACACAGGAGAAGGGCTCACTCCCACAATCTAATGTACACAGCTGGGGTGCCTTGAGTTTCCTGCACTTTTTGCATGTCATGAGGAATGCCTCAATACCAATAAAACCCCAAGAAACAACCAAAACTGCATTTCTAAATCATCACTTCAGAAGAGGTTTTTCAAGTACCCATGACTCTGCTCTGTAGTCAGTCTGTGCAACAGCACAGAAAATGTAAATGTTTTGCTCAGAATTTCCCAAAGAACAAATGACAGTGTAAACACCATCACACAAACATCTCACTTTGAGTCTTGTCTTTGAATTTCCAGATCAGTCATTGGTAGGCACAGGCACTGGATCATCAGTGCTCATCTGCCAGCTAATGCCAGCTGTTTTGTACTCATTTCCATCTCTTCAGCTGGCAAAGGCAAGCAAATCTGTATTATCATTAGAAGGACTGAATTTAAAGTGAGCAGTTAATCTGCCAGTAGCAACTCCACAGAATGAAAAACCCTAACCAAAACACCAGTACACACTAAGTTTTGTTGTCCTTGCCCAGGATATGAATACAGCAAGAGAAGAGATAGTTTCTTCTCTGTATTGTAACCTCACAGAATGAAACAGCAGGAAAGACAAAGACAGGGGGTTGTCCCTTGCTTCCTTCTACTATTTCCTTTCAGTTTCTCACTCAAAACCCAGATTGCCTTTGCTTTCAATTTTAATACAAAGTAGTTCATCATGGTTAGTCGAACCAATAAATTTGCATATATATCTCTCTCATCCTTATACTTTGTACAGAAATTATCCCCCAAGGTAGTATTTTCCTTTCCATGAAAGCTGTGTCTCAGCTAGGACTACAGAGTGAGGTCCCAATCACAAAGTGCTTGCAGTCTCTTCCCTGTCTTCCTTAACCTTGAGAAGCAAATGCTAGAAGAAAAGAGGGAAAAAACTAAATCCTCCTTTCTTTTGTCAGCCAGCCTGGCTGTGGCTCACAGCCATCACAGGGAGCCTGTGCACTCCTGAATGCTAAATAAGCTCCCAGGCTACATACTTTCTCTCAGCGGAGCTTAAGAAGAGATCTCACTCTGAGCAGGGCCATGTTGGCATGGCAACAGGGGAAAAAAGGAATCAGCAACGCCTGGCACTCCTTGCAAGAGCAGCAGACTTTGTGTGCCTCTCATTTTTGTGACTGATGTGATGGCACCTACCTCCTCTCCAGCAAAGGTTACACCCATGTCCAGTGGGTGTGGAAGGGCTGATGTCCAGCCTGTGTGCTGGCAGGACCTGCCCCCATCAGATGGACCTGGGGACGCCTTTCCTTAGCTGAGGCTGGAAAGTGCATCAGTCAAACACCTGAGCTTCCACAAAGGAAAAAAAGGAGGAAAGGATTTGTGAAGCACAGGGCTAAGCAGGTTTAATGACCACACTTCCAGACACAGGGCAAGGGGCCTGGAAATGGGGCCAGCAATACCCCCCAGCACGACCCCTGCTGTCGCCTAAGAACCTGCTGCTTCCCTTTCAAGGTGACTTTGGAGACGATTTTGCCATTTCAGCTCTACCTGAAACAAGAGCAGCTGTGTGCTTGCAAAACAAGGCTCTGTTGTTCAGTAATGAACCTTCTTCCAAATCCTCCTGCCCTCAGATCAAAACTGGAATTAAAGCTTATATGCTGGCACAGTCCCCAGCAATACCACCTTCCAGCTGCAATCACAGAGACCTCTGCTTGGTGCCAAATATTGCCCATTGCTTCCAAATGTCCTTTGTGATGCCGTCGTGGGGATGGAGACCATGACAGACCCTTTAAACACTCTTTACCTCCCCGCAAGGGGCAGCCCAGAGGGCAGAAGCCTGTGGGGAGGCAGCACACAGTCTTTCATAGTGCTGGACCAGCTGTCCATAGCTGTGCAAAGCCCTCCTGGCTGTCCTGGGGTAGCTCTCCCCACCCCTTGTGCCTTTTCTCCTGGCTTTTACAAGTCCTGTCTACTTTATGTAATTAATAAATGCAGCAGCTGTCTCCTACCACACACTTTAGAAAGTGAAAAGGACTACAGCAGAACAGGCCACAAATAGAATGTGTCTTCTGGGCACAACTGCCTCACCAGTCACTCAGCTAACGCCAGTGCTGGATGGCCGAGATCTGACCCACAGAAACAGCAAGCTCTGCATTTACAGCCCTCATCAGAACAGGTACTTAAACATGAATGGTGGGGAGAGAGGGCAGAGGCAAACATAAAAAGGAGAGACAATGCAAAAAATGTAACTCCCAGAATGCATTCAGCATTTGACAGGTTCAGCAGCAATAACTCTTCTGGCTACAGCAGTCCCCCAAGAAGGGCAGCAGATGTTTTCAAAAGGCAGCTTAGACAAACAGAGCTCATGGTGTACAGCCTGAACCACAGTGCGGCTGGAACGACGTGTTATGAAAGATTCTTCGTCCATATCCCAGCCTTGCTGTTCCTTGCTCCATCTTGAGATCGTTAATCGATTACATTTTCTGGGAGCACTGACAGCACCAAGTGAGCACTGGTTGCCAAGCCAACATACTCACAGGCATTCTGCTCTCACTTCTTAAGGAAGCACAGCTGCTCCTGCAATTCCCTTTCATGATGCTCATGCTGTAACAAGAAAACACCGAAGTGAACTGAAACACCACCAGGGAGCCCAAAGGAAATGGCTGGTTGATGCGTTCTCTTGGCCAGATGTGGTACTGATGCAGCAGTTGGCTCTAATGGTGTTACTGCAACTGCTTTGAGACACGCTTTTCAAAACCAAATCTGAACCACACACTCCTAGAAAGGAGCTTAGGGAAAAAAAGAGACTGATGGCTGATGTTCTCTGCATGTCTGACTCCCAGCCACAGGAGCCAACTGCACATGCACACGCGGTTATCTCACCTCACTACCTTTCAGGCAATAATTTTTGCATTCTGCCCAAAACTGTGCCAGACCCTCCAGCTCCTACCAAGGCATGTCAATCACTGGCTGATTTCTGAAGTCCCAAGGAGGTGGGAGGGCAGAGCCAGCCCCTCAGAGAGGTGATGACTGGACAAAAAATGATGTCTTACTGGATTGACTGATAGGGCTAGTCACAGAAAAACCCAGAGACTGGTCTATATAGTAGTTATTGAATACTGTGGGTCAGGGAGAAGATAGCTGTGGGTAGTGGATGTGAAAAGATGAAATTTCTGTGCCTTTATTCCTGGTCCTCTGCAGGACAACTGAGAAGGACCTCTACAGCAAGGTTAACAGAGAATGGTAAAAACCCCAGCATTTTCTACAAGTGCCCTGGAGGGGTTCTGTTGCCCCCATGTACACTGTCTTCAGCAACATAATTTGAATATGTCTATAATATTCCAGTAATGTGTTCCAGAAAATGGCACTTGTGCTTCATCTAACACAGAGACGAAAAGTTTCAGAAGCCTGGTATGTTCGTCTGTATTTAAATTGGCAGAGATGATGGTATAGAGTAATTACTGTCACATTTCCTGGGCAGAGGGAGGGAGATCAAAATGCCTACTTAACAACTTCTTTCCCATGGGTGCCATCAATGACATGGTAAGCTGCCTTCTTCCAGCTCTGCAAAATAAATAACAGAAATGGGACAAACCCAGCAGTCACTTTCAGCTCTGAATGTCATTGATTTTACATCCTTCTGTGCATTTTGTCTGCGTTGCTCAAGACGTGAGGCTTGCTGAAAATGCACATCTGACAACACGGCTGGGAGGCTCCTTTGAGAAACAGGCAAACAGGGAGCTTTTTGGGGGCCTTACTAACTCCACAAGGGCTTGGGCAGCAGCAGGACAGCCAGTGCAAGCAGCCAAACAGCCAAACAGAAAAGGAAAGCTCTAACAAAGCAGTCCTGCTGGAATGACCGAAAAGGCCTCCATACAAAGAAGGCCTGTTTGTGTGTCTACTGCCAGTGTCATCAGAGTATTACCACTCGTATGGCAAGAGAGAGAAAAAGGAAAAGGAGATTAAATGAGATGTCACTAGAGGGGGGAACAAACCATTAACACAGCCTAGGACCAGGCTAGGACTCTCGGTGCATTTAGTGACCCCATACACGGCGTCACTATTTACTCCACTGCAGCTCCAGGCCCAGTCCAGAGGGGCTGAGGGCTCTCAGCTTGCACAGCTAAGCACCATGGTGACTTTCCAACAGTGCTGTGCTGATGAGGGCTGTGCACAAGATCCTCTTTACCTGCAGACTGGCTATTATAAGGCAAGGCTATGGAAAACAATGGGATACAGACTGTTTCCTTGACACACAGCAAGAGGCTGAAACAAGCACAACCCCTGACTTCAATTTTTTTTTTTTTTTTTCCCACAGACAACCTGAAGGGACTCTGTTCAAACTACTTGCTATGACAGGGTAGTATTTCAGACTGGCATTCCCTGCACCTTATAGAAATATGCTTATTTAAATGAGTAGATGGTCAGAGGAATAAATCTGTACCAGATACCCATTTAGTCCAGCCAAACAAAGCCTGAAACAAAGGGCTGAATAAGGATAAACTACATTCCAAGTTGTAATATGGTTTGTCCCTTCCCAGTTTTCTCTTCAGTTGTTGTCTGCTGTCTGAGCTCTCTCCTTTCTGGGGTAGTATTTGCCATCACATAAAAGCTGGTCTGTCTCTGGATAAGCAGATAAAACTGGATCTGTATCTATTGCCCTTAGCTTATCTCACAATTTACCTTTTTTCCCTGCCTCTTCCCACCCCTGCTTTGCTCCCTCACAGCCTCCATCTCAGGAGCTCTCCTGCTGCTGAGTCTGTTCCCCCACATTCCTCAGCCCCTTACTGCACCCTCAGCTCAATACTGCCACTTTCTCCATTCCTCTTCACAGGTCCAGGGCTCCCTCTTTCTGGGTCACTTACACACTAACACACGCCGGCCTTGGGGCTCCCCCAGCCACCACAAATTCTAGCCTCTCTCACGGATCTGTCACGGGCTGCTGTCTCTCACCCACCTTCCTCGAGACTCCAGAGCCAGGAGGGCTCAGCCTGCAGTCGGATTGCTGTGCCGTGCCAGGGAACCTGCAACAGTTTTCCACAGTCTCTTTGCATCCCACTTGGTTTGGGTTCCCTGCCAATTAATGAAGGGCTACATTTTGTCACTCTGGTACAACATGTTACTGTTGTCCTTAACATTCTCTGACACCAGGACACAGACACTGTCCTGAGGCTCTGGTAATAGGATTTCAGGAAATGCTTTCCCTTCATCTGTCAAAAAAAATAATTCATCAAATAACAGTGCGGGTAATCCAACCCCCCTCCAATTACAAACCTGAATTTGGCATATAACGAAGAAAGCACTTATCAGTTGAGTCACTGTATATAAAGACATATTGTAGAAGATTCTTCACAATGTTCACCACTTTTATCCCTAATTATATAAATATGACTGGTTAGTCACTGCATTACTGAAAATATAGATGCATTTTAAGTGCAAAAAACCAAACCTTTGTAGCTTGACGTTCTTGCAATTCATATAAAATGGATTATGCTGAATTGCAGGTTCCTGGAGAATGCTGCAGCGCATCTGTACTGCTCCTTGCAACTTCCTGCCAGCTGACCACAGCTTTCTAGTGAGCAAAGAAAAGGCTGCCACTCTCATGGTTTCACTGCAAGTCAGACACATCCTGTGCTCTAACATGGGATCCAATCCAAAGCTTTCCTTGTCAGCCCACTTCAGAGTGAGTTTCTGAGGATTACACTATCACGCCCCTTTGCAGCACACACCTCACATGACATGAAAACGTTTGGCTTGACAAAACCTACAGATCTCATCCTCCACTCTTAATATAAATTTCACAGTCCTTACCAAAGATGCTCCATGTGTGCAAGTGAGAAGGGACACGGACAGGCATGGCAGGGAGAACACATCAAAACTCAGTGGTCTCAGGCTGTGGGATACTGCAGACTGCACCAAAGGCAAGGTGTGGTCAGGAGCATCTCTGGAACAGTGTGGGATTTGTGCCTGGCAGCAATACAGGGCTGAGCTGGTCTGTCAGGGGTAGCCTAAGTACATATAAAAATTTATATCCACAAAATGCACACAAAAAGGAATAGGTGCTTTACCCTTCGCCCTTATATCACACCCCTAAAAGCTTCCTGTGTGCTATGCCAAAAAACCCAGCCTATTCTCGTGCACATATCTGCCTTTGACTTGGGTGGCTGCTGGATCAGGCCCTGAGGCTGCCCTGTCCACAGCTCTGTGCACTCTTCCACGTTTCTATCAGTCCATCTGAAAGGAGGGCATTGATGTGTCTCCATAATGCAGCCATTACCAGCATGACACCGAGACAGATCAATCAAAGGCAACACAACAGCCAGATTCAGAGGATTCCAAAGATTGAGGTCAGACTCAGTAACTCTTAGACAGATGCTGAGAGAGAAAGACATATATACACAAAGGCAAATTTTAACTGTGCAAACCTAAAAATGTCATTTGCAGCGACAGATTGGATGCGTTTTGGCAAGAACTCTTACTTCCTCCCCCATTACCACCCCTCGCCTCTGCATCAGTGTTGGCATAAGATGTCTTTGTCCCGGTGGCCCTACCCTAACTTTTCCCTCAACACACAGCTCTCTGATTTTACAGCACAAGCCCTGCAAATGGGTGTCCTGCTGCTTTGCTGTGCCCTGAAGGGTCTATTGCCCTGCTACAGAACACCTCTCCCTAGGAGAGTGCCATTTTGTGGCTAAATCCCAGCTCTTCGGTCAGTCAGATGTAGGAGTCCTTCCTTAGGCGAAGCAGCTCAAAATGCACACTGGGTGATGGACAGCTGCCTGGGAAATCCCTGTTTAAACTAGTGCTCTGCTGCGCATGAGCTGGTTGTTGCAGTTGCTGGGGATTTACAGACTCCAACGTGAAGGCTGAGAAGCCAAAGATTTTCCTAGGTTACAGTGCTGGACTTGCACCAGGGAAAATAAAATCCCTGTAAATCCACTCAAACCCACAGGCTGGCTTAAGTATCTCCATCAGCCTTGGCTTCCTGTGCATTTTCTCCTCAGATATTTGGAGCCAGTAAGCTACTACAAATTATTCATATTATTGATAATTATGTGTGTCACAGTGGCATTTAAAAACCCTACCTGATGCAACACTCCACTGAAGTTTCAATTTGCAAGCAAACAAACACAGCAAAGATGACTAAATTTTGTTGTGAATGACAATCCTAACTTAAAGATCAAACTCTGAATCAACCATCAGAAATCTAGAAGTCCTGCCTTACACTGCATTAAGCACATCCAGCTTGTAACACTAGTGTAAAGTGGCAATACACACTCTGGTCCCTCCCTTTCTATCACTATACTAAGTTGCCAACTAGTTTCTCCTTCAAAAAGAGAAAAAATATTGGAAAAAACGTATCTGAAGTATCCTAAGATGGTTTATGTTGCATTAATTAAACATGGGCTTAGCCAGTGTGCGAGTGTGCAGTGCACAAGTTTCCAGAGAGCTAGCAGTTCAGGCATGAAGACAAGCAGTTCTAGCGACTTTTCCAGTGCTCAAGAACAAAGATGTTGTGAGATAAGCTATATTAAGACTCCCAAACAAAAAGCTGTGCATATTGACAGTAAGTCTCCACACCAGAGATCTTGGAGTCTGAGCAGAAAGTGAGAAAACAGCAGGGAAGGAGGAAACGAGGCCACAAAGCGATGACTGAAGCAAACTTCACTGGATCAAGAGTAATCTTGTTCCCTTGGCAAACATGTGTCCCCAGCACTACTGCATGCCCTAGAACATACTTCTCCATTTTGTCGTCTTCTGCTTTTAACCACTTGCCTCAAAAAGCAACAAGAAAATGTACTACTATAATGGCTGGTGATGGCCAGCCGTGGTTTCCGTCCTCCTATCACCCATTAGCCGCAAACTCAACTCAACGTTCAGCTCTCTCTCTGACCAGCACTCAGAACCTGAGCTTGAGAGAGCCTGAGAAAAGCATTTCTCTCATCCTTTTCTAAGGATAGGAAATTCCTCTTCATCCTGTAAAGTTACCCCACTTTGCCAAATATATGGGGGGACTCGTCCAACATGGGGTGACAAATCTGTGGCAAAGATGAGAAAGGCACTCCGTCTCCTCACTAAGAACTACAGCATCTCACCTCTCCTGCTTCTGCTTATTTGCTGACTAAACACAGCATGAAGTTGGGTTACAGCAAAGAGACAAGACCTTGCTATGATCTCCCCAATCATCAACACTGTGTTCAACTGAATGCTCACACAGGATTTCTTTTACCTTAGTCAAAATTTGAAAGCCAATCCGCAAGAAGAGACTTAAAATACAAACACATTTACTTTTAGCAGAGATCTCAATTTCTAGCAGGATTGCTTATGAAGTGACTGTATGGTCCAGGAGCCTTAAAAGTCTCCAGCTGTTGAGAAATTACAGATAGCATCTCCAAATGCTGTCAACAGCCAAAAAAACATTGTTAGAAAGATCTCTTTAGCATGCATGAATGGATGCATCAAAGGCAGTTAAGTCTATACAAGAGAAATTCTTCCTGCACTGTACTTTTGGGGTTTAAAGTGGAAGCTCTGCACAAACATGATTAGCATTTACTTCTAAAACAGGAAACTTGCTTTGCATATTTCATTTTGACACAGTCACATTCTTCTTTTTTTTCTGCAAGTAACAAGCTGAATCCTAAAAACCTTACATAGTTTACAAATAGGCAAAGTCCCGGTGAGCATCCAGAGAGATATGGCTGGGCAAGAAAGAATAAATGCTGGCACTGAATTGTGGTGTTCCCAGTCAGAATGAGCAATGCATTATTCTGCAAATAGTACGTGGTTTCAAGATGTTGTGACCTGTGAGCAGTAACAGGAGACCCATCCTGCATGCACACACAAATGCACGAGCCATCCATGCACAACAGTGGGGCAGTTTCCCACTCCCCCGTAGCCCAGAGGACCTAAGCAGCTGCTCTGCACCAGTCTGTTGTCACATCCCTCGACAGGTAACCCCGTCCCATTTATGGAGGTGCACTAAGGCATGGTTGTGCCTTTCCTGGAGCCTTCTCAGAGCACTGCCCAGACCTGTGTAAGCCTGGGTGAAGATGCAGCCCTTGCTGTAAAGAGCTAGTGTCCTTCCAAAGCACATGCAACCTCATGATAGATCCCCCATGGCCCAGGGCACACTTGGTTCCACCTAACATTTCCTCTTGGAGAAATACCCAGCGGTCTGCAGAGCCCCGTGTTCTGCAGCAGGGCATCGAGGTGCATTACCTGCAGTCTCCCTGTTCCCAGATGACAACTCTCCATTGATCCCATTCTCTTTGGTCTGAGCATACGTCCCTGGCTGCTCATGGCTGCCCAGCCTCAGCTCCTCATCCTCTCGGAAGGGAAATCCATTGGCACTTCTGACCAGTCCGGCACTTGCGCCACCCTGATCCTTAATTTCAGGTGAATGTGGGTGTGAAGAAGCCTCTGTTAGCTGACCTGAAGTCCAGTGCGGTGCCTTGGCTTCGTCTTTCCTATCCTCAGCCATGGCTTCTTGCCTTCACCACTCGGCCTGTAACGACATGAGCAGGAGAGATCAGCTCCAAACGGGTGACCGTGTCCTTGACCATCAGCACAAGCATGTCACCAGCAGTGCTGCTGGTAAATTCACATCCAGCAAATGAAAGAAGATTTAAATGCAGAAGTGCCTGTGTGCTTGTCCTAGCCATGAGCGAACTGATTTAAACTCTGAAGAAACCACCAGCAGTAAAAATTACAGCTCAACTCCTCCTTGACTCTCACATGCCTTGCAATTACTAGCACCATTTTCTTGATGGCTGCCCATTCATTAATCTGATTTTAACTCATTAATTACAGTTAAAACATCAACCCAATTAACAAGAAGTGAATCTGTCATCACAGTGCCATGACAATAAAGGAAGGGCAATAAAGGAAGAATGCCACAACTGCTACAAAGTGAAGCTGCAGCTGCAGTTGCAGCGAGTGGGTGCGTGCCAGGCACGGAAGTACAAGGTGCCATGGCCTCTCCAGCACATGCAATCTGCCACTTGCTGTGACAGAAGCCAGGTCTGGGAATGTGCACTGGGTTCCCCAACACCCACGCTGTTTGACCCTAGTTAAATCCACTCTTACTTGCTGTTATGGGAACATTCACACACATTCCCTTTTGTCCAAAACAGTTTGTTTCTCACATAAATCATTTGCATTTTATTTTGACTATCAGTATTTCTACAGAAACAAAACTAAACATTATTTGCTACTTCACACATATTTCACTCCTGTTAGTTAGCTCTCATTTGTCCAAAACAAGGAAAGAAGCCAATGCATAAGCCATAGGGCTTGGCTACTCCTCACAGATAAATAAAGCACTAGCTCCTTAATATGTAAACCAAGGAAGGTAATAAATCATAATCGTGTTTTGATGGCAAGGTAACCTCTGGAGAGGAGAAGGCGACTTGCCCCGAGTTAGCTACTTCAAAGTGAAAACCAGCAGGCCTTTTCCAAAAGCACTTGCCACCTCTTTTTTACCCTGGGAGAAGAAAACATAAAATAAGTGAGCTGAATGCAGTCAACCAGCCACATATCACAGAGGCTGAGCAGTCTAGAAAAGCCAGCACAAACTGGAGAGTGTAGATATTCTGCAGACATTTAACAAAAAACAAACCAGAAAAAGAAACTAGCTTCCATAATCTCAAGTCAGTTTGCAGAAAACCTCTAAACATAAGAAAAGGCTAACATTATTTGCCAGATAATCACTCATAATTGATAATTTGATCTCTTTCTCATCAGATATTATAACTTAATAATAATGGCTTTCAGAGCTACTTCAGATTTTTTACAAATCATGGTGAATCACAGATTTAGACTTCATTCACAATATGCAACTCAAAGTGGAGTTCCATACCAAAAAGGACTAATAACTCTTTTGCCTCACAGTGACAACACGTTTTAGAAAGTGCTCTGCCTGCTCTCACCCTGACCCAGCATCATTCCCTGGAGATAACTAACTGCACAAAGACTGAAGGAGCGGGTAAAACTTGCAGCCCAGCTTTTCCTTTCAGCTGTAATGAAAATGGTGGGCTGAGCAGCATCACAAAGCAAGGAGACATGCCTCAGCCAACCACAAGTAAGAAGAGTAAACACGCTCCACATCCCTTTGCCCTCCCCACCTCCTTTACCCCGATGGGAGATTCCTCAGGGAAACATTCTGTGTACAGACAGAGCTTTAAAGTCGCCATCTCACATCACACCAGAAGAGCTGATGGCATCATTACAAAGAACTGTTCTTCGTAATGGGCAAAAACCCTCTCTTACATACCAAAAAAATATATCTCTGCCTCTAGATCTGTTTACTGCATTATACTAGAGAACATTTTCTGATTAGAGCCTTTCCAAAACATGAGGCCATGGGACAAATGCTTTCCTTTTTACAGGAATGAGAAGCACACATCCAAAGCCACCAGCATTTGGGATCTGAGAACAGGACAAATTGTTTTCTGGGGAAAAAAAAAGGAGACATTCCTCAGTTATGTCCCTTGGGGAAACTCAGGAAAAAACCACAAATAAACCCACAAAAAACAACCAAAGAAGAAGCCCAAGCCCTAATTCAAGCTTCCCTCACCAATGCAGTGTGGTTTGAAGCTGAGAGCGAGCCCCAGGAGCAGGATGAACCTGCCCATCAGCTTCAGCAGCTCAGTCCTGGGGCCACCCATGACAGGAGCCCAGAGCCACAGAGGGACAGGGAGGGTTATGCAAGAGCCAAGTGTAGGGAATGTGGCTCTGAAAATCACTGGGACAAATGTAATGGTTATATTCCACCTTTGCAGTTTGGTAGCTATTATCCCCAAAGTGTCCTTCCTGGTTCCAGGCAGGCTCTCCCTGCTTCACTTGAAGCTCTTGAGGAAGGATATTCACATCCTCACAATGGACTGTGTCACAGAAGTCCCCTGTGAAAATAACAGAAGTGCTTTTATCTTTAAAAATAAATACAGTGGGCAGACTTCAATGTGAGCTGCGTGTATCTGGAGGCAGAATTTGGCTCAGTATTTATAATAGATGGTTACAGAGTAAAGCATGGATAAATTCTTCTTTGACTCTCTGTTATTCATCAAGTGCTCTCAGAGTTTATAATGGTAGTAGAGAAATGTCAGTGAGTCACACAATGCATCTCTGTACTCAGCAATTTAGCAATGACTATCTGCTGTGTGCTGTGATTCATCCACAACTTGCATTAAAATCCAGAATACACAGGTGTGCGTTGCACCATCAAATGAGTTGTTTTTCTGTCATTTCATTAGCATACCATGGAATTAAATTAATCAGGTAATGTAAATATTGACATAGAAATACCAAGAGTGGCCAGACAATATAGAAAAATTTAAAAAGTGATAGCTATGTAATAAGAAAAAACCTGGAATAGTTTGGACAACCTAGGGAAGCACTGTACTTCAGGAAAGCAAAAAGTTCCTCTTTTTACCATGGGTTTCTTATTCTTTGTAAAAACTGCAATGAAGGTTTTCAAAAAAATTAGATGAGAAGGCACAGCCAGTCCTCTAAAATGTCATGTTGCTTTAGTCAAAATTGATTTGGATCTTTATGAGCCTTACTTCGCTAACCATGACAGCAGAACCGCTTTGTCAGGGAATACACAGCGCTCTTGTAGCATGTTCTCACTCTTTGTCTTTGACTCATGGGTGTCAGTACATGGATACACAGACCCTGCTACTGAAGCCATTCCTTGTCTGGAGAGATCATGCTCCACTGGCAGCAGCAGTGATGCAGCAGTGAAGAGATACTTAACAGACCTTAAGTTCATGTCCTTGTAACTCAGGCAGTACACTGAGGGGACAGCGTTACGGATCTGAACTGGACACCTTGTCTTCTGAACTAATAATCTGGAGCAGAAATGATGATAAAAATGAACCCTCCCAGCTTCTTCAGCCATTAAGGAACTGTACAGGGACAGAAAAAACTTAACTTAGAATTAACACAGAGAGACAAATCTCATGGGGGATATGTGGTCTGACTTTGCAGTCACCTGCTCCTTTTGCAGGCACCCCACACAAAGTTATTAATCCATATGTTCTTTCATGTGACACCAGCTCCCACTGCCATGGCTGGGTTGAACCAAGCCTGAGTACTTTGAACACCATACATAGCAAATCACACACAGTAATACAGCACGAGGCCACAATATGCAAAACCCAAGATAATGCTGATTTAAATTTCCTGTCGTGCTAGCTGTCCAGAATAATTTTAGTGTTAAATCAACACTGCCTTTGCATATAAACAGATGAATTTTCTACAAATTTCTTGCTTTTTAAAACAACAGAATTAGGTCAATATTGAAGACATGCAAATAGCCTGCCTTCCTGCTTCAAACCATGTTTTTACCTGCTTGCATATCTATGAGTCCATTCAGAGTGAAATTAGGGTATTTAATTTCAGGGAAATTAATCCATCAACTAAGAGAAACAGCCACCTGGATACGTGGAGGAAGAGCTACAATTCTAGTTCAGGCCAAAATTATCACTGGAGGTTCCCGAAGGGAGAGGCAACACACTCCTCAAAAAAGAAAAACAAACCCTGGCAGGGGATACAGCCAGATCCTGAGCACAGGGGGAAGGAGAAGGGATGTGCCCCCTGTATGGCTCCAGGACCAAATCCTGCTTCCCAGAGGGCTATTTAGCTCAGATGTACCAGAGCATAACTCAGCTGCCCTTCCAAGTTCAGAGCCAGGAGAGGGAGGAGATTGCTCTGCAGATGCAAGCTAATGACCTCAGGCATCCAGGGTTTCCAAAGCTCCTCAATGAGACTGCCTAAAAGAGATTTTTTAAAAGAAATTTAAGAAATTCAGAGAAGTTCTTTCAGAAAAAAGGAATTATTGAGGTGACATGGTCATATTTTTTTGCAGAAAGGAGGGCACCAAGACTTAAAGAAGAAAAGATATTTTCAAAATGAGTTACACTATACACAAATAAGGTGCAATCGAACTTACACTGGTAAATAACACAATCAAAAAATCTTCACAACTACGCACCAACTGTCCAATTGGGATGACGGATCTGAATATTAAATATTATCCATAGTGAATTAAAAGGTCCCAGTGGAATTTGCCAGTAAATTTAATTTACTAACAACTTACATCTGGAAGAGCCAAGGAAAGCAGGTAGGTATCAGGAGGCTGGAATAGAAACAAGGGGCAGAAGGTGGGAAATCTAGATGGACAAATTCCAATACCTCCTGCTGCCATTAAAAGCTCAGTCTTTAGTACATAGTACACAAACCCTGTAAGTGCCGTTGTCTTTATGGACTCTCCATATATTTAAAAAACAAGAAGGCCAATTTTGGATGCCATGAACACATGGAGAGCTGCATTTCCAACTGCATTTCACTCCTTCATTTCAGCTAACATACATCTCTCAATTTATTGTGATTGTTTTCAGATGTGAGTGGTGTGCTTTGCACTGCTCAAACAGAATGACAGAACACAGCAGGGATAGGAAGAAAGTCTCATGGTGTCTGCTGGGGACCATGTCAGCTTCCTAAGAGGAAGATGCAGTCATGGTCCAGAAGCCACAAAACAAGTAACCAAAGTTATACTTGATGGTAAACGTCTAAGTGCTGTAATTGTAGTAATACAGTATATTGTTAGAGAGAATTACACATTCTCTTCATGGGAGCCACTTTATCTCTCAAGCCTAATAAACAATGAACAAGTTTCTCTGATACTTTTAACATATATGATTTATTTCTTCCTTGTCCACTGCTTGAGTTATTAGCTTTCAGCTAGAGCCCTGTTTCTCCACAACAGGAGCAAGAATATCCCCTTAAACACCCTCTTCTATCCCTTAAAAACACAGGTAGTGTTCATCTCCTCGCACTTGTACTAGCATTTGGTGGGTTTTAAAGGCTTTTCCATGTCCACACTGCAAAATTAGTCAATAGCCACATACTCTTTGTGGACAATCCTTTTGACTGTACCTTGGATTACAAAACAGATGAAAAACAACGGATGGTGCCTGGACCACAGGCTGAACAAAGGAAGCTTGCTGTGGGAAGATGAAGAAAATTAGCCACAATCTGCATCCCTGCCAGAGCGGAGCATAAGGGATGGCTACAGCCTTGGAAGCAGTGGATCAGACCCTCAGCACTGGCACAGCAGAGACAAGTCCTCTGATCCTTCCTGCACCGTGTCCAGGCCTGTGACAGCAGAGATTTAAAGCCCTCTCAGAGCTCCCCGCAGTTGAGATGGACACCAGCAGAGCCAGGCAGGTGGGAAGGGTGGGTCATCCCACTGCAGAAGCCACCCAGCTCCTACAGGAAGGGGAACGCTTTCACTTGGAGGAATGTTCATCTGGCCAAGCCCTGCTCTGTGCAGAGTTGCAAACCCTGCCCGGCCAGGTGCTGCACCCAGGTGCTGCACAGGAGGGATGAGATGCAGCATGTTGCATTTCTACAGGTAGGAAGTAGGTCCATCCCACTGCAGAACACAGGCACAGGTACGAGAATGAGCCGTTCGGTTGTTACTCCTTCCTCCCTTGGGAAGGGAGTTTGTTTCTCTGGGCTGCCAAAAGCACCTGAACTCTTGGATGCTCCCCTCTGAGAGACATTCTTGCCCAGCTTCGAGGGCTGCCCTCACTCCCATGTCCAGGGACCATATATCAACTTGCTCTAATTCCAGAAATGTAAAATTGGGAGCCCTTCTCTCTTGAAATTCTGACATCATGGTTCTTGCAGCTTATGACTGAAAAAAACCCCAATAAAACATCTACCATAGAGCTCATTTCTAGATAAAAATAATCCCTGTACAACCTTTCTTGTTTCAACACCATCCCTTTTCAACAAACCCGCACACCCCTATCTATCATAATTGCTTCCTGCAGGATAGAGGAAAGGCATTTTAGCTGGTGAAGGCGATAGTTACCATAACAACAGCACCATGACAACTACCAGTGACATCTGAAACATGAAATACTTCTTACCAATAAATGTGGTCCATGATAAGGATTGCAAAAGCACCAAAGAAGCCATAGCAGTCAGTGCAGGTGCCGGCACAAAGAAACACAAGTGTCCCTGGATTAAATTGCAGTCCTGCAGGTGTTAAGATGAGGCACCATGACAGCCTTGTCTTCTGATCAGTAAACAGAGAAGGAAGTCCCTGCTTAATCCTACCTGAGATCTCTCCTGCCTTAAGGGAGCTGGAGGGACTGAAGGATGGAAGAAGTGCTTCTGGGAAGCCAGGAAGTTTCCTGGGAGCTCCCAAATTTCTCAGTGGAGCTTTTTTGTTTCCATGAGACTCATTGAGACAAGGCCTGAACAAGGACAGGGTTCCTCTCAGGGCAGCACCTCAGAGTCAGACACACTGCATTGATTTTTCCACCAAGCACAGTTTCAAATGGGCACTGTGAACTTTAGAGACGGCATTGCAGTTGGCAGGCTTGTCTGAAACAGGAGGCTCCACAGCCCTTAGCCAGCAGACATTCTAAACAACCTGTGCCAAGGCTCTGACTTCAATTCTGGCAGAGAAAAGATTCACCAACATTTGTGGCTACATCAGCTTTTTCGCCCCCTGTGCAGAAGGCGCATTAAAACCCACCATAAACAAACAGCACTAGCTCCAAGGGCTGTGGCAGATGAAGTATTTAGGGGTGTGATCAGACAGGGAAACATTCAAAGACATGGCCCTCTCAGGGCTTTTCAGAAGGAATTCAGCTCACTGAATTTGCTGCACAGGATTGCTCAGGGTGGGCACACCAAGCAGTGGGTCCTTTCCCAATTCAAATACTTTGTCACTCTCTGCACAGCTTTCCTCTCCTCACCCCCCTGGTTCTTTAAAACACTGCCATAATCTAACTGGTAATTAAACTTTTCTTCACGGTATACTTCAGAGATTTTCGCCTCTATATGGAAGGCTTAATGAAATAAACACTCAGCAACTCAGTCCTTATTTGTACTTCTACAGTCTGTTTTTTTCTTACTGAAGTAATTATAAAATATTTGCCCCCTTTATTACAAACAATTTTTCAAAAAGATAAGGAGAACAGAGGAAACCTTTCGTTTATGGAGGTGATTTTGAAGGCAAAAGATGATTCAGGTCACACCCAGGAAATCTGACGCCAAAAGAAGAAATTTTTTCTTTCATATTTCCCTCTTACGACAGTCACTTCAAACCTCAGTATGAAGACAGCTGAAGATCCATGACAACAGCATAGCTGAGCTGGAGGATGGGCTATATAAGACAAGGGTACTCAAAATACTACTTATGGAGGAAAATTCTTCATCAGTCAGGGAAGAAGTATACAATGTGATATAGCCATTGCAGGCTAGGGAAACAAGGCAGAACTACTAGAAATACTCACAAAGACATCACACTAGAAGCACTGCCCATGCTGCCAACATTTCACAAGTTTGGCCAGCTGAAACCTTGGCTGGCTAATAAAAATGAACACTGAATGCTTGGTTTCCCTCCCCACTGCCATTTCCATTATAACTTTCATTATAACTTTATAGTGCTTATAAACAGCTGAGACAAAGTCATCATCTTATTTACTGTACACATACAGAAAGCAACTACAGCATATTCTACACAGTACAATCTTCTAATTCTCAGCCTCACGTTTTCAAACCAGTTTTTTGAGGAAGTGTCAGCCAAACTGCCACAGATCCTGTAAACAGACCACATAGCTATGTGTTTCCTTTGCTCTCAAGTTACATTGATCAGCACTTGTCTTTGGACAGGGGCTGGTAACGGTAGCCCACAAAATGGCTGGAGTGAAAATCTTAAGGGCTTGTTTTCCCCACAGTGACCTTGCTAAGACACATTGATTTGGTGTTGCATCTCTTCTCTCAAGAGATTCCATGATGGATGACAGCTCACATTAGACAGTGAGGAATTAATTAGTTGTGCTAATATATTAGTTGCATATTCTCCACATAGGACAGGTCTGTTCTCTTGCCAACTGCAGGGGAGCTGCTCTTCATGAAGGTGAGGCAAACTGGACCATTCAGCAGAGGGATGCTACAAACTTGTGTGTGCTAAGCAAAAACACACACAACAAAATCTCATTTATCCAGAATAAACACTTCAACTACACTGGTATGTCTTTGCCTTATCTGTATACATCATTATACATACACAACCCTTATTTCTTCCAGTTTCACCAAGATCTCATCAAGCATGACACATTTACACATGATCTTAGCTTTATTCAGTGAGCTTTGAATTACTAAAAAAATAAATGCTGCTTCTATAAATGTGTCTGCATATTTTCATTTTTCGAAGGTCTTACCTACCTTTGAAAACTAATTCCACCCCTGTTACAACACATCTTTGAAAAAACGCAGATGCTATCTTTGGGAACATCATCACGTCATCTACTACAAATAAATACTGGTAAAAAGTATGTCCTGGGCTAATTTCTGGCAGATTCTTCCCTCGAAACACATGTAGGAGAACCAGCCTATAGGAGAAATCTTCTGGCCTCTCCAAGGCCATGAACCAGAGAAAAAGGGGAACCAAGGATGGACATCCTGATCCAGCTGCCATCCTAACTTAATCCTGTCCTTACATATGCTGAATTAAAGGAATGTGGTCGACTGTTCTATAACTGAACAGTTGTTCTGTAACTGAACTATAACAATCACAAAGATGCAGATGCTAAAATGACATATGGAGGGGATAACAGGAAAGGATCTTCAAGGCCATGTGCTGCCCCACCTTGTTTGGGTAAAAATTCTTGCTCATATGAAAGAATTTTCCTCCCCAGGTCAAGGTCAACAGATTATTCTTTTGCTGAGAGTGCTTCGAGCTTCACTTCCTAACATTCAGACACACCAGGCAACCATGCCAGGCACACAGAGGAAGTAAAAGCATCACATTGTCTACCAGAGACATTGTTTATTCATGCTGAAAAAGAGCATCAGGCAGAAGAAAGCTGGTACCCAGGTCCCACCACCCAGACTCACTTAAGCGTCTTTGATTCTCAGCTTCATGATCAGGAAACCTTAGAGGGCCCAGGAACCCATTACAGCCAACAGGAGTCAAAGCTTTTAGCTGCAGCACAAAGCTTCTAACTGTAAATAAATAAATAGAAATAAGGAGACAAAGCACTAAAAAACTGATTGGGAAAGAGGGTAGTAGCAAATTCAGCTTGCTTCTATATTTACAGCAAACCTGGCATGGATTAGCTAGTGCTAGAATTTTCTTTCCTAGGGAATGCCTGAGTAGTGACTGTTGTACTGCAAAACCTTGGTCAGAAGTGGTAGGATTATTTCATCCCTTCATACTATCTTCTAATTAATGATGTTACAAAAAAAGGACTTCTTTTAAGTTAAACATATCCCTATACTTGTATGACTTAAAAATATGCTGTCCACCCACACTCAGCCACCCACTTGTATGACCCATGACGGTATACCCTGGCAAATAAAATAATCTCTCCCTATCTTGAAATGAGAATACTCAGAAATCTTTTGTGCTCTAAATGCTCTAGACAGTAAAATCACAATATTTGGGATACAGTTTTATCATGTGGTAGGTCTACCCTGCCAAATCTTTTCTCAACCAACCAACAAAAGAAAAGAAAGTGGGCAGTCACTCCTCTAGCCTGTTTAGACAAGGGGACAGGACAGCAAGGAGGACAGAGACAGTATTGAAGAAACCTGGAGCCATAGGAGCCAATTTTGCAGCTCTTGCTTTCAGAGGAAGTTTTTCCTTCAAAAGTGTTTCAATTAAGCTCTTGGAATGTGCACTGAAACAGGAATATATATGTTCCAGCTTGTACTTTAACTACAGCGCTATTTTAAAAGTTTAATCTTTAGTTCCTTGCATTTTTGAACTTAGAAAACTAAAGTATCTAAAGCATGAACCTGAACCAAGTCACTCAGCCCTTCTGAAACCTTAATTGCAGGATTTGTTGTCACAGCAAAGACCTATTCCAGAGACTGATTTCCTCCCTAAGCACCTGTGGGCGTGTGCAACTACCTGATTCTTACTACAGGTTGAGTTTAACCTGTTTCTGCTGTCACCCCTTTTCTTGCCACCCAGTGACAAGGGGCTGACAAATGAATGTGAAGTCAGTGGCATGCTCCTGAGATAAGAGCAGCCTGGATCCTGGCTTCATCGTGAATTTCTCTGTGCATTTCCTTTTGCAGAGTCTGTCAGCAGCACTAACACTGATGTTTGTTTAGGATGCTTGAAAACATTAATTATTAACCACAAATGAAGTAAAGTAGACCTGGAAAAGGTACAGAGAGCTCTAAAAGGATGGTAGAAGATATGGAGAAGCTTCTGTAAAAGGAATGACTCAACATGCTAACTCTTCATCCTGGGAAAGAAAGGAATGGGATAAATGTTTATTAAAATGTGCGCAAGTGTGCAGGGATAATATAAGAAGAGAAGGGAAAACAAACACTCCTCTCTCCACAAAGAGCTACAGTGCATCAAACAGAACTCGCTGGTGACAGGCTCCCTGGAAATAAACGGTGATTCTTTCCACTGTATGGAATTACACTGTGCAGGAGGTAGTGCATGATGGAACTTTACATAGGTTCAAAAGCAAACTGCTGAAATTTGCTTACATTGTTTTTCCCATGGTTTCTCCATCTGAGAGCCTTTTTGGGGAAAGCAATGTTTTTACTACATAAATATGTAGCTCTAACATGGATTAGAGGCTTTATTTGCTATTCTAATATTGACTTTAAATAATTGTTTGGTTTCTGGTCATTCATTTTTAAAGGCCATTTAGTGTGATGAAATGTCACATCCCCTCTCTAAGCATCACAATGTTTAACAACTTCTAATGAAAAAATACACTGTATGACACAGACTAATGCACTGCAAATGAAAAGCACCTATTGCTCAGCCAGACTCTAGCAAATGAACAGCTCTCTTGGTCTGCTAAGTTTCTAACTGATTAATACAACATTAATCCCAGACATGTGCTCTTCCACATCCCTCTGCTGATGCAGCAAAAACAGGCTCTGCAGACCCTGTCTTGCTACTTGCACGGAGCTGGTATGCTATGTGAAGAAAGTGGGTTCCCATTTTCAATTCATTCTGCGGAACGATCAACTTGATCATCTCATGCTAAGAATCTACAGACAGCACTGAGGTGACTAGAGTGACACTGAGGTAATCATCAGGTGGGGGACATCACCAGGAAAATCAGCAGAGAAAAGTGTTCTGGGGTAGGGCTGCTGCTGAAAAGGAACAGTACATAAGCAACGAGGAAGACAAATGGCCCTTCTAGAAGGACCCGGTTATGCATCTAGAGCCCACCACTTGTAAGAGGTCTGATGAGACAGCATGTGTAAATGTTTTATAGCTGAGAGGCTCAAAGCTGCAACAGCATAAGTGAAGTCTTGTATGTTTTCTTTTTAATTTAGGGCAAGCAGTCTGAAACACATGCCCCACCACTGACCTCGACTCTGACCCAGAGGGGCTGTCTCTGGTTGAAAAGATGATTCATTCACTCTGCTAGAAGGGTTGAATGAATAGGCAGTATTCAGACTGCAGAATACTTATCACTTGGGATTCCCTCAAAATTTAGGTCTGACATGACTGGGTCAGTAACCATGTGCTTTTGTTCTTAGCTCCTTGAACAGAAATGTCTCCTTGCATTCTTCAGTGGTTCCCACAAATCAGGTCGATTTTTATGGCTTGCTAATTATTACCGCTAGACTTCGGCAGGGCTTCATGATGAAAAACAGTGTATTTCTGAAAGCCCAGGGCACAAAACTTACAGAATAAATGACTGTCTATCAGGCAGCAACAAAATCCAGCCATGGCAGCCACTTGAATATACACATCTGGAGACTGCTCAACTTTATTTAGGAATAGAAAGTTCTGTTCTGCTTTTGTTGACAGAGAGTACTAAACGCTGACAAAAATGCAAAAGGAGCAAAACAAGTAACTGTCACAAATTGTACTTTGTCTAGAGATGCATCAACATCTATCACACATACAGAGCTATCTGAAATGCCATTAAGGTTGCACGGTTACACCTCAGGAGTTGAGCTGTGAAAGAAAAGAGGGATGACTGCATAATCCTAACTGGGTCTCCTTCTGCATATGTAGGCTACTGACTAGTTCAAGAAACATATTTTATTCTTCCCATTCCCTCTGTCTAGATTATCCCAGTCTCTACTGCACCAGCTGACCAGCCATTGCCCCTATGGGCTTCAGGCCCTCACCCAGGGTCTGTCCATGTTTGCTGTCCAGTCTGCAGCTTTCACCACAGCACACCTTGCAAGTGTTATCCTCACACCCAAGTCCACTTCCAGGTCCTCTCCTGCAGGTTTCATCCCAAGCATCTGTTTCCTTACTCCCATTCCTTTATTAACTTCAGTTTTTCTTCCTGGACTTCTCTCCCATTCAGTCCTTCTCTAAAACTTGACTCTATTTTAGTGCTTCCCCATCCTTACCTTTTCCCACCTATCTTTCATCAGAGCTGTCTCTTCTGCACTTCACTCCCTGCTTCCACAAGTTCTTGGCCATGCTTTCTAACTTTGGTTTCCTCTGATTTTTAAAGCATGTACTTTCTTCTCTTGCAGAGACTATAAGCAAAGGAGAGGGAGTTTTGTTTTGTTTTGTTTTTTTCCCCACTCACAGTGATATGACATAACATATATCAGGCTGGTCAGGCTCAGAGAGGTTAGAAGCAGCAGAGGCTCTAGCAAGTCTCTCCTGACAGCAAATGTTGAAAAGATATGTTATCTCCTCCTCAGCATCAAGGTAATTAAAGAACTTCATAGACAAATTTTAATTTGAGTTAAAACAGCAAACCTGGCTTCCTCAACCCAGCCCAGAAAGGCAGCTTTACTCCAGGAAAGGGCAGCTTGGGCCCAAACATGTGCATAAGAGAGCAATATGAGCTTGACTGCCAGAGAGGACAACTGCAACCTAACCTACAGAAAGTTTGGGAAAGTGGTAATAGAAACAGGGTCTAATAATGGAAAGGAGCAAGCCACCTCAGCTGGCAGCCTCACCTGCAGCACCCTGATCAGAAAACGTGTGCGGGGATGCACACGTCATGCTCAGAGATGCACGAGCAGATAGGATTGCCGTACCCATAGTGATGGCAAGCCATGCACTGGCCGTATTGCAGGCCAGACTCTGACTGAGTGATTTGAAGCACAAGGGGTAAAGAGACCTGTGAAGACTTTTCTGAAGAGGCAGGCAACCCTTCTTCATATCCCCTGAAGGAAAGTACAGGTTCAGTTAGGGGAAAGCTAAGAACTCCCAACAAAGGTATCTCAAAGGCTTTGCTATACACTCTTCATCAGCAGAGTGCTACCTGCCACTCCGATCTGGGCTCTATTCCTGTCCAAACTCCTGCTGCTGCTGGAAGGGCTCTGCAGAAGAGTCAACATGAATTCTAGAAGTGCAGAGGGAATGGTTTTGGACTCTCCAGGCCCCTCTTGCTGAGAGTAACACAGTGTTCATGTCCCCTGTTGTGGATTCCTTAATCTCTGGTCTTTTCCACTGGTGCTGCTACCACAAAGTGTGTGAGCCACAGATGCCCTTCCAAGGCAGGTCCTGGCCTTCCAAGGAGGCCAACATGCCAAGGCCTCCCCACAATCTCTTCTCTCAGCAAGCCAGTGTAGAGTAACAGGCAGCAAGATACTGTCCCAGATGCAGTCTCAAAGGTGCAAAATCACCTGAATTTACTCAGCCTGAGCTCTGACCCAAGCTTTGTTCTGGACAACCTGCAGGATGTAGCACAAAAAGTCATACTGAGGTTCCTGGCAGCCCATGTGACAGACCCCATGCAGAACCACAGGACAGCTTGTTCTGAAGTCCAGACACCTCCCCACCTCCAAAAATGAGCAGAAGCAATAAACCACCATTGCTTTCTCTGCATCTAGACTTGTGCCATGGGAAACAAAAGCCCCCCACACCAAACCCCTTCAAAACTGTGACAATGCACCCATGAAGACACAGGCAGTAAATTCCGTAAGATACAAACTAACTGCACCTGTGCCAATGTGTTCCTCTTCAGTCTCACTCCTCTTACTCCCCTCTGATGTGCCTCAGCACACAGCCCATGTCCAGCCTTACACCAATCTCTGAAATGCCCCTACAGCCATGAAAATGCAGATGAAAACACAGGTTCAGGCATCAAGACTTCCTGATCCATTCACAGATTGTCATAATTCCCTCCCACCCCACACCTGATTTCTGCACTTTATTAGGCTGATCTGACATTTGGAGGTGTTTTTCCAGGGTACAGTATTGAATTATTTTCCAGCATCACTGGGTACTCTACATATACACTGTCAAAAAATAAAGAAATTATGAAAACCACTTTTTTTTTTAACAGAATACTTATATATTATAAAAACAAGGCCTTTGCTACTGTTCTTTTAGCTGTTTACAGTTTGAAACACTTTACATGTGTGGGGCTGCAGCACAAACTAGAAGAATGAAATCCTAAAAGCTCCTTTTTCTGAAGGATCAAAGCTTACTGTGTGAGTGCCAATCGGCAAAGATTTTCAGAGAGGATTTACTCTGGTGCTTTGTCAGTGTTTCTCTGTGAATATTTTAAAAAGTCAGGAGATTTTTCTTGAAGCAAATTTTTGCAGTCCTCAAGACGTTTCAATTTTCTTCAAATTTATGATCAGTTTAGTGGGCTCTACTGGTGAAGTGCATATTGTCAACATCAGGCTAATAAAGACTGCAATATCCACTTCATTATACTTGACATATAGCCCATGATCAGTGCAAAAAAATTACAATTTAAAAAACAGAGTCGATGTTTCAAACATCTACCATTCAAATGATATGCTGCTTTGAAGAAAACAGTGCATTTCACTTTGTTGTACAACTTCCAAGAAGCATTGCTCAGAACCACCTGCAGCTTCTGAAATGCAGCTGGTATTCTTCCTTTAGCCAGAGCAAGGAATTATTAAGGCATCTTTTAAATAGAAGGCTTCTATCAATACCAAATGAGCACAAAGGTGACGGGAATTTACTGTATAATCAGTTCACTCCATACAGTTAATATTTCACTGCTCTCTTTGTCCCTAGAATGAAACCCAACACGGCTCTATTTCCTTTGGCTCTTGACCTTTCACTGCTTTCTCTACTGTTTTACCTGTTCAAAATCCCAGGAGGCTTTCATGGGAAAGATTTCCCAAGTCAACAGAAAGATTTATGAACACTGTCCAAAGCTCTCCTTATCATGTCAGAACAATCTTCTGCAGCCATAAAGGTGCAGGAAGAGCTCACGTTAGGGACAATCACTGCAGCACTCAGAGTCTTCTGTTCAAACTCCCCAGACTAGTTCTCAGTCAATGGTATAAAAAAATCAGGGAAAATACTCTGAAGACATGGCACAACTTCTCACTCCACCTCTTTCTCAAAACCTAGTTTAGAAAATTCATTGCAACTTAACTCACAACATTCATTTTTCCATTTCAGCAACTGCCAAAAAAGGCACGCAATCATACGAACAGGGCAGCAGCAAAGCCCAGTGCTGTAGCCATGGTACATTAAGGCCACTGGACCATTCCCATCTCTGCAAATCATTGTGAAGTGTTAATGCAAAGTCAAATTAGATATGAAAGGGCAGAACTGGACTTTTTTATAATAAAATGAATAGCTAGTCTCTTGGAAGGAAAAGGTCTAAGTGCTCAACATGTTCCTGAGGGGAAGGAAGAGTGGAGCTGTCCAGCTTTGCTGAAAAACAGATCAATACCCACGTGGAAAGCCAGGGAGACAAGGAGAGCTTTCCTCTCCGTAGCCAAGATGTCTCTATCCTTTCCCACGCCCTAAGTGCAGCATATTCTGTCTTACTGGCAATCCTGGTGTTTCTGAAAATCCTACTTTCAACACTTTTCTGAAGGTGTGGGCTTGGTCCTACGGACAGAGCCAGGCATGTCAATGCTGGGAAATCCCCAACATGCATCAACAATCCCTGACAGATCGCTCCCGAGACAAGGCTGTAATTCTTCTGCAAGTAAGCTAGGCAAGGATATTTGGGGTGTTACACTGTTAAATCCTTCACTGTTCATGTCCTGTAAGCTAGCTGTAGTAACAAAAAAAAAAAAAAAAAAAAGCCAAAAAAAAACAAAAAAAAAAAAAAAACCCAAAAAAAAAAAAAAAAAAACCCAAAAAAAAAAAAAAAAAAACCCAAAAAAAAAAAAAAAAAAACCCAAAAAAAAAAAAAAAAAAACCCAAAAAAAAAAAAAAAAAAACCCAAAAAAAAAAAAAAAAAAACCCAAAAAAAAAAAAAAAAAAACCCAAAAAAAAAAAAAAAAAAACCCAAAAAAAAAAAAAAAAAAAAAACCAAAAAAAAAAACCACCAAACCAAAACAAGCACAAAACCCCAAAGAAAACAACATCAACCAGCAAAAAAACTCCCCACCAAACCACACCACGAAAAATGGAATTTCATGTATTTAAGAGCTGGAAACACCCAGTACATTTTCTCATTGTAAATCAAGGTTTTTTCCTCAGCAGCTAAGACTGAGCTGTATCTTAAATTTTTTAACACCCTCACAGGATTACTGACCTGCATTACCTTGGTCGCTGCCTATCTGCAGGACTACAAATACATGGCACTATAAAATCACTGGGTGCAATACAGCATCAAACACAACTGAACACATTTTTATCATGTGGCAAAGCACCAGACACGAGTGACTTCCATGAGTTAGCATGTTTTAGCCATGTAGTGCTTTCAAGATCGATTCATTAACAGGAGGTGAAACATGCAAATCAGATCCTTCACAATTTCATATTAACCTCGCCTTGCTGCTTTTCTCTGCATCTTTTCCTACATGCAGAAGTACATGATAACTCCACACAGAAATCCACAGTTTCTCAAGCATTTTCGTGTGTGCTTTGACAGGGACTCATGTTTGCAATAGTGAATCAAAACATCAGTCAATACAACTGCCTCCCTCAGGAATTACAAACATGGCATAACTGTGAGGCCGGAATACATCTAAAAAAATGAAATAGCAGTGTAAGGAGTACATTACACATTACTTTAATTGCACCCTCTTTACAGAAAGGACAACAATAGAACCTGGTAAAAAGATGATGAATGTTTTCTGCATTTAGCAACACCTGCTTCCATTTTACTTCCCATCATCTCTGTACCAGAAACCCTGAAATAACCAGCTTCACTGCAGTTGTAATGACTTGAACACCCACCTCAAGCACACACAGAAAAGAGCCTAATTTTGTAGGCTTTGGTGCTTTTAAATTATGTTTGTTACCATGAGAACTCAATTAAAATGCCACCCACAAGCTTACAGAAAGGGGGGAAAAACAACAACAAAACAAAACAAAAACAACAAAAAAAAAATCTACTTTTAATCAGTGATCGTACACTTGCTGCATTGCAGCATTCTCACAAGCTCCCCAGCCTTCTGCAGTAAGAGGCAGCAGAGATTCCCAGAGAGATGTATTTTCCTGAATACTTTATTCTGCAAAAAAATCTAGCTGACAGTTTGGTTGTTGTCCAGTACTTTTATACAACATTCCATTCAAGGAAAATGAAGCACACATACAGGTTTTTTTGTTGATATCTGAGATAAATCAAAGCTATGGCACACTCTGCTTTCCCCTTCATCTTATCAATTTGTTAGCTTTATAAATTTATGCTGATTTTTATGTATATATACTTCTAGAAACTCAAGTGAGAGCACTGTATTGCCTTTTTTTTGCCTTGTTTTTGGTTTTTTGTTTGTTTTTGGGGGTTTTTTGTGGGGTTTTTGCTTTTTGTTTTTTTTTTTTTCTTTTTAATTTACAATCTTCTGTTTGCCTTAATGGACATGGATGCTTCATTCCTACAGTCTGACTAGGAGCCAGAGTTTGTACCCCAAGCCTTCAGCCATGTCAAATCAGGTAATTAGACTGTGGCTGAATCAAAAGGCAGTAATAAGCCACAACAAGCACCTTGGTCAGCAGTGTATGTGTTAAATGCCACAGCTGATGCAGACTGTAGGAACAGCCTGCAGGCAGTGGTGGGCAAGAAAGGAGGAAGAGTTTCACACCTCTGATCCAAACAATTTACTAGCCAGGAACTCAAAAGGAGTCATGTCACAGAGCTCTCTCTTAAAAGATATATCTGCTCCTCCACAGGAGGGAAACGATTGCCATTGTAATTAAGAAACCAGCCAGACTGTATTTCCTTGGAGGTGAGAACAGAATGAATTTCCCCATGAAAGATCAATCACCTTCTCCACTACACTGTCCATACTGGAGCACTAGGCATCCTTTAGGCTTCAAACGCAGCAGCTCCATGAGGAAAAATCTATCAGCCAGAGAGAGATAGCATGAATAAACCCTGGCTACCATCTACTCAAAAGGAAAATGTAAACTGAGTTGAAACAAGGGGGAAAAAACACACCTTTGATATAACTCCAGCTGAGCAGGCAGGTCTCCCTGTCCTTCACTTGAGTCTTTACACAACACTAATAGTTGGTCTCTCCATTTTAAATGTTATGTGTAATGCGTGCACTCGCACCTGTCATGAATTAAGCACTGCAGATGATGAAGGGCTCCACCAGAGGAGGGAACAAACCCATGCACCAGCAGCAGGGGATACCCTAAAAGACAGAGATGTCCCATCTGAATCACTCAGGCTGCATGGGGAGATTGCACCACCTAGGCTGGGGGAGGCACAAACATCTTCCAGTGACACCAGAGGCTCCCAACCATGCTAAAAAATACATGTGTATTTGCCAAAACTTAGAACATCAGATGTGGAGAGTGTCATAATACCTACTAGGCAAGATCCTCAAGGAGATTTATTTTACATCACTGTCAGTTATATTTTGGGGAAGAATTCTAAAGAGCATCTATCACAGGTAATTTCCTTGAGGTCAAGAGAGATACCTGGACTTACCCCACCTCCAAATCTGTACCCACTTACTGCCTGGAGCTTCCATGTCAACCCCTTCCTGGTCCTGCACACGTACAGAACTCACTCCCACCAACTTGCATGGGTTGTACACCACACAGGAGAAACATGAGCAAAGTGGTGCAGAGATGTGAGAAGAGGGCTGAGGTGGTACACACAGAGCAATCAGAATTACAGTAGCCATGGATGAGCTCTCTGTAACCCACTTCCATGCCAAGCACCCATAACAGTGTCTGTGGCCAATTTAGGCCAGCAGGACCAGCACAGACAGCCCCTTGGCTCAATGGCATAATTTTCTTTTTTCCTCCTTTCCTTTCTCTCTTTCTTTCTGCTAATTGCAGAGACTCTGGGCTCATGCTCCCATAGAGGTGCAAATAGAAAAAGAAGGCTTATGATCATCCAAACCTCCCAGTGATGAAAAACACTGTGTTTAAGAAAAAGCTTGACCTATCCTTCATAGGCATGGATTTTCCAGGACATTAGTAACATTAGAAACTTTAATGAAGAGATTTCCGTCTTATTATCAACAGACCAATGAGACGGTGATTATGTCACCTTTTCTATAGATTATTATTAATTTATTATTTTCTGGTAATATGTCTTCTTCCATTAGGCATAGAATTTGCTAAAGTTGACAAAGGGATGAAGAATGGCATGCCCCGATGAAAGTGCCTTCAAGATTATTTCACTCAAAAAGAGGTCTTCTTTCTCTTACAGTTGTGGTGTAATACAGGTATACCTACAATCACAAGGATCTTTAAAAAGGCAGAGCAGTTTTATAGTTAAGACACTGAGATTCAAAACTAGACTTAGACCAGGCCTCTGCTGACAGCCTGGCACCATGATCTTGGATTTATGAATAAACAAGCCCATGCTTCAGTTCTCCCAACTGTAAAACACATATTACAATATTCACACTGTGTGTAATTTGCCCATTTATGCTGCAAACGCTTCAGGGCAAGGGCTGTCTCTTCCACATGTGCAAGGATGCTCTGGCTCCCAACCAAAGCCTTTGGATGGAAATTTCACAAAGTTTTGCTCAAGAAAGGACATTTATCAGACACAGCATCTGCCTGAAGGCAGCATAACAAACGTGAAGGCACAAAAAGGAGACGCAAAAGGAAGGACTGCAACACTGGCCACTGACACCAGACCCTGAGTGTCCTCCAGAGCACGTGGGGGAAGCAGAGGGATCTGGGGCACCGTGTGCCTGCTTAACAGCTCTGGGGACAGAGGCTGCCCTGAGCTCTGGCTGTCAAACAGCTCCAGTCCCTGCATGCCTCAAAGCTCAGCTCAGGCCTCTGGTGCTGCTGAAAGGGACCTTGATCCCTTAAAACTCTCAGTCATCAGCCAGGACTACCAAGAATAGCCACAGCGTAAAATTTGGATGTGAAGTCTCTGATGAAGGTTGCAGCCTGCAAACTACATTAAGGAGTCCCCTGCTGTTGATGTTACCATGAAAACAAACAAAAAAAAAAGATTCTTATTTCAATTCCATAGGGCTGCTGGCCTGACGAACTGGGTTGTCTTTAAATGACTTCTTTCACAGATACTCCATAGCACTTCCCACATCTTTCCTCCAGGAATCCATATAAAGCTTGCTGCATTTCTCCTTCTGAGGGACGCTCATTTCTAAAAAATACTTGTACAAAGAACTGTCTTTGGTAGGAATTAAAAATGTGACACAATATAGTGCCAGAATTCATTTAAGCAAACATAAATCAGAAGGTATGCATCAAGTCCCTGATACCAACCTGCCTCCATATATACATAAGAGGTCATTCGGATTTCTCCCTGACAGTAAACCAGTATTGTAAACCGTCTGCTTGATTCTGCTGGTCACCTCAGCAGAAGAGGTGTGAACATACAAGCAGCCCACAAATTCCCTAATTCTCTATTTGTGCTCCTGTTTCCTGTCTCTGCCTGTCTGCCGTGTCTATCCATACTCATAACTGTCAATCACACTGGCCAATTTCTACCATGTTTGACAGAAGATTCTAAGCTCCTACCTACAACCTTAGGAAATTCACAGATGGATAAAAGAGAGAGATGATCAATGCCTCTACGAAGGGAAAAATCAAGGAGAAGAGCTCAGACTGTATTTCTCTTGTCTGTGCAGTGTCCTGATGGTCTCAGTAGACATGGAGCTCACATGCAGCCACAGCACATACTCTTTCTGGATGAATTAAGTGTCTAAGCACAGACAGGTAAAGGATGAAACAGGTGCTTGTTAAACTACAGAGAGAGGGAAGTCACAGCAGGACATAGAAAGTTGCTGAGAAAAAGCAAAGGAAGTCAGGAGATCACAAAGGTCCAAGGAGTACACAGAGATAATTCAGTGAAGAACTAGGAAAAAAAAACCAAACAAACAAACAAAGGTAAGGCAAACTGGGGATGCAATGAAGAATCAAATGCTGGGAGTCAGGAGGATCACAGGAGAGTGTGCAAATCTTCCACAGAGAACCAAGATGAGAAAGCTAGCAGTACATGGTACCAGAGGAAGGGCATACAGGGGCTGGAGACCTGGGGTAGAGATTGTATGTAGGGTAGCGATAAACACCACAAGTTCTAAGTAGAAAGCCAACACTGGATGCCACCCCACATTGACAAATAATACCCACTATTTTAATTTTTCAAATAGCTCAATTGCCAACAACGTTTCCAACGCTGACGCGAACTCAAACCAAAACAAAGTCCTGACTCCAGGCATTTCCAAGTACAGATTTACTCTGGAAGGTCTAGACACATTTCAGATTGCAAGAGAAGGCACTTTCATTACTTTACCAGATCTTACTCAGACCAGAATGAAACAGGCTTTCTGATCTTCACTTGGTGCTTTTATTGATAGCTGAAGCCAGTTATCTAAACACTCAGAACCTAGGGGAAAAAAGTGGCAGTAGGGTGGTCCAATTCCATTCTAAGGCCAACTTTTACATTAGTTTTAAATGGAGCTGAACTATTTGGTCCATTTCTGTTACTTGCTACAGTGAAAAAAACGCAGAAATATAAAGCTGCATATAATATAAAACTGGACTTTCGCTGTATTAGGGAAAACAACAGTCCCAATGGAACACATACTAAAACAGCAGAGACAAACAAGAGGTGAAGCTGACCTCCTGTATTTTACAATCACTATATAATGCATTTTTAATCAAACCCCGCCCACCCAAATAAAATAGCATTTGATCCCTTGTAGGCTGCACATCCTGTAAGGATGGTTTTCTATCTACAATTTCCCAGCATGAATTACAGAGTCTCTAAGGTACTAATTACACTGGCAAATACAGTCTCACCGGTGTGTGCTGTCCGGCTGCTTACAGCTCCATGCCTCTGCAGAGATTTGACTATAAGCTCCCTGGGGTCTGGAACAACTCTGCTGTTTGAGAACACAGCATCTAACACAACAGTGACCTAATCCAGACTTGGACACCTAGTTACTAATATTATAATAGCTACAGCAATGAATCATGTAGCATTAAGAAGAATCACAGCAAAACCTGTTGCACACAGTATCTAGTTCCCAGGCATGCCGCCATTAACCTTAGACTCAAAATCCTGTTGTGTCTAATTCTGTTTTCAGCACAGAGTGGATGTTCTTATGATTTTTAGCAGCCAAACTGATGCAAGGGTAACGGTATAAAAAAGCAACATATTTTTTCTAGCCCCAAAGAAGTTACAACAGAAATAAGAATACCAGGGGGCTGTTATTAAGAGTAACTGCAGGAAATCCATAGAGATGCAGGTATAGGAAACACCATGAATTAGCCATTGAGGCAGGACTCCTGATCAAAGTGCCTTGCAATTTGCGCCAGATATCCCACACAAACATGGCGAAAGGCAGAACAACCGGTAATCTTACAGTAACGTCCTTAAGTCTTCTGATTTAAAATTCAAGGATCATTTGGAAAACAACAAAGAGACAAGTCATGTCTGTAATGTCAGGATCTCACTTTTCACATTAGGACACCACTTGAATATTAATTGCACTATGTATTATACCCCCTTCCCTATGTAATTATTCCAGCTGCCCAAAAATGTCATGGCTAGAGACTGGACTGAATTATAACTTCCTGCTTGAGAAGGGACCAAAGTCTCAGAGGAATTAAAAATAAGAGAAAAAAAAAATGACTCATCTTAAGGATGACAACTACAGTATTTTTTGGTCATGATTATGAAAAGTTTTCTTTCATCAACGACGCTGGAAAAAACATTAGGATTTGAACATCTGTTATTCTCATAAGTGTCGTTCCTCAATACAAGCCAATCTGTGCCTTCCAAACTTCTCTTGTGGAGAATGCTCGCAGCATTACCATTATTCCCACTACCTCTTTCAAAAGCATGTTTACTAACACAACCTCTTAACTACACTTAACTCAGGCTTAACTCTGAGTGTCACATTCCCTAGCACTGAACTTACAAATTGTATTGCTCAGGTACTCATGACTTGCATTACAAAGCCATTTACAGTTATTTAGTGGGAACGGGATCATTCCCCCCACCACTGCTTTGCAGGCAGCACTGACTTCCAGCTCCCTGCTCAGGGAAAGACACAAGCACATCCCTGTGCTCTGTATCCTTGTCCTGACACCAGCCAGGACCAGACGTTCCACAGGAAAGTTCAGGAGAACATGGCACTAAGGTGTTTTTAGACAGCAGCAGATGCTGGGAAGATGAACAGGGGGTATGTGCTCCGTCAGACCACCGGAGGAGGAGACAGGGGATGCAAGGCCTTTCTGAGCAGGCCCCCAGCCCAGTCACACCTGACAGATGGTGCAGACATCAGAATGACACAGAGCTGCCCTGCAGTTCCTGTGAAAGAAGAGCTGACGTGTACCACTCAGCAAGGACCTTTCAAAACTGAAATTGTAATTTTTACAAGTGTGAGCCATTCCTTTTTCATATAATCATAAAGCTATAATCCTCAGCAAGATAGGATTTCCTTAGAAATCCTAAATTTCAAAAGGATGTTCACAGTAAAAATTCAACTGCCTTTAGGAGAGATAAGCTTCTTTTTCACACTGTTGAGTTTTCTTTCCCTCCACGTCATACAGGGCACAAAACTCACAGCTGTGAGAATTCAGCATCAGCATACTGAACTGGTTCCTGAGCTACAGGAGTGATTATGTCGACTTGACTGCTGGAGATGCAGAAGCAACTGCAGTAAGTGTTCACAAAACCAAAATGCTGCTCAACAACTCACCTTCACTTGCTTAATTTTTCCCCTCCATAAAGTCACTTAAGTACTGCACAGAAATGGAAAAGTTCATTACTGGATTTGGCTGCTGATCCTGACAAAGGCATCAAGCATAAGCTGCAACACACAGGACACTCCTGTTTCCCCTCCTTATCAATCTCTTCCTTGAAATTAAACTCTGATGCTCATCATGACAGAGGGGAAAGGAAGGATGACATTTCCTTCTTCCTCTCCCCTCCTGGTCTCTCTGGCCCACCCCTTGTATCCAAAGGGTTGGTAAGGAAGAGGCTTACTAAAAAGCTGCTGCAAATCAGGTAACCTCTGCCTGTCTATTTCTGCTTGAATGGCTTTGCTTCTTGGCAGTAAACAAGTTTTAAGCATCTACAAGTGACTCAGTCTGCTACATGGGAGTATTACTAACACCACCACCGTCATCATCATGATTTGATGATGTGACAGAGGGCAATTCTCCTTCCTTCCCATTGCTTAACGATCACGGCTGAATGCTTTCAATGTACCAAATTCCACCTTTGCTAGTTCACAAATACAATTAACAGAACGTCCAAAATAGCTTGTGTTAAAACAGGTGTTCACAAGCGAATGAAGGTGCAGATAATGGCTGTTAAGATAATCAGAAGAAAGGAGGGAAGAGAAGTTGATTATAAAATTGATGACAGCCCTCCTTTCAAAGGAGAAAAAAGGTAGACTGATGCTAAGTGATAAACACAAAGGAAGAAATCCCAAAGGCTAGTTTTGTACAAGGGCCTTTTGTAAGTTTTCCCTGGAAATTAAAAGTTTCTTGCAAGAGAGATTGTAGAACAGCCTACTGGTAGGTAGGAGATGATTTTTAAGAGGAAGGTTGATGAAGGAGGAATGGATGCCACACTGACTGTGACAGTAAGTGTGTCAAGAGTCTCCTTCAGCCCCATGTCAAAACCACCCAGGTGGGGATGCCTCCCTACAGCCCTCCCACTGCCAAGCAGGAGACACTCAAGCCAACTGCATGGGAAAAAGGAAGACAATGCCAATAACACCACTAAGCTCCACCTTTCACTATGCCCACTTACACCCTTTCCCTAGTGCTACAACAATCACTGTAAAAAAAAACAAACCAAAAACAAACCCAAAGTAAGCAAAATGAAAAAGGAGAACATCTCTAGAATTTTTGACTATTCAGAAATCAAGCCAATGGTTTTTTCTGCAGCTACTACAAGAAATCCTTCTAATGAGTAACAAAAAACCATTCTAATCATTCCTCACTGATCTTTCTGTATAATGTTAACTTTCAATCATTGATGAGGGAGATTTCTAATCCTAAAATACAAGCTATGGTGTACTTATGCTCCATACAAAATCCATCTAAGATGAGTCTGTATCCAAAGAGGCTGCAGCCTAATCAAACAAAGTATCAATACACAAACGTTCTCGCTAAGTGCACTGCATGCTCACCTTCTGCTGCCCTCAAGGCTCTGTTCAGGATGGCTGCTGCCAAGCTACATCCCCATCTATGTGCCTCTCCTTCTGAGCATCAGTAGGTTCACAGTAGAAAAAGAAGTTCAAACAATGCTTATACTCAAAAGGTTACTCAAAATTGCCTGTAATCTCAATGTGACAGAGCCTTTGGAGGGTGTTAAGAATTCCCTCTCCTGCTTAGAAACAGCCCCAGATGAGCAAACGGTCTTGGTACCTTCCTGTTTTGGGGTCCCTTCAGAGACACAGCTCACACACAGAAAAGCTTGTGCCAGGAGTGATGCTGAGTTTGTTCAAAATGCACAGGGAATCACAAGGCCCAGTGACCAGCATGAAGAGTCATTGCAATAGCCCCAGAAGCATCAGAAGCAAAACCACAGCATCAGAGAACACAGCAACACTTCCAAAGCTGAGTCCTCAGCTCCAAACACTGCAAACAGGCTGTACTGACATCCAGCTCAGAGAACATGAGCTTTATTACCTATTCCTGAAGCCCTCTGTGCCACATTGCTGGTTCTGTTACTCCTTCTCTTCATCCAGCAGCCCAGCCTTGGGGTTGCTCTTACACAGGGGGCTACACATCTCCTTCTCCTCAGCCCCCACATCCTTTATCACAATTTTTCTTGTCACACACCTGTGGCACCTTATTTCCACTGCTAATTCTCACTGTTGCTTTTAGTCACCCAGAGGCAAAGGACACAGGAGAGACAGCAATGCTCACAAGGTCTTACACCTGTGTTTTATCTCCTAATCACCAATGGAACAACCCTGTGCAGAAAATGCTATGTTCTGATGTATGCTTGTTTTTCTCTCTTTTTATTTCTGACTTGCCAACTTCTTAAACTGTCTGTGGCATCTCAGCAGCATCAAGAGGCTAGGGGGCACTCCATGGATATACTCCTTATTTCAAGAGCAATAATTTAGGTCTGTCAGTTAAGGGTGGGATCTGCGAAGACAATTTAAGCTTTGCACAGCAGACAACTGAGAATTAACTTTATCACAAGTAGAATATTAAGGGTGAAACAGCAACTGCAATGAAACTGCCTGTTACTTTAAATCTTACAGGTTAATTTAATCCTTCATTTAGTACTTGCACTGCTGCAAGGGTATTCTGAGGCCATGGGGAACTCCCTGAAATGTGCAGGATCACTGCTTATGGTGCCCCTCCTGCCTGGCAGAGGCTGGCATGAGTCTGCAGGGTGCTGGACATGCTGACTGCCTCCAGGAGCAAACAGGAGCCTGATGGGAGCAAATGCCAGGGCTGTGGTGGCTCCTGCTCGTCCACAGCTTGCTGCCCAGAAGGCAAATGGCTCCTTCTCAAACTGCTGGGCTGCCTGTGTGATGCTTTCCAGGAGAAGTAGTAGCACTGAAATTCTGCAAAACGAGGCACCTTAAACCTCAGGCACACCGTAGGTCTCATGGACAAGAGAGGCTGGCACATACAGATTTCACGTGCCTTTGCATCCCATGTCAGGCCTTGTGCTGCCATGGCTTGTGAGAGAGAAAAATTCTTGTATGGAAATTCTACTGCCTTGTACTTGCATGTCTGCTTTTTACAGCCTACAAACACAGAGAGCCAAATTTGATTCTCAGTTTCAATTTCCCTCCAATTCATAAATCCAGGAGAGACTGCATACAGGAATAAACTAGGGGCTGGTTAGGAAAGATAGATTGATAGATTTATGGGTTTATAATAGCTCAAGTCCAAAACCAGTCTTGTAGCCAATACATACACACACAAGTGCATATGTGCATGTCCATACAAATCCCAGACCACACACTATTATCTTTTTTCATCCTGTATTTTCAGCTTGCCTTCCTTTAAACCTGTGCTTGATCCTTCAATTTTTTTCATCGTTACTTATCCTGGCTGCCCCAGAAGCATGGCAGAGACTACTCAAGGAGAATAGAGGAGAACTGATTTTCCTCACTCTTCAAGTATGATCTCACAGAAGGAATGTGTCCTAAACTGTCATAATCCAGCATCTTCCTTTTTATTAGTGACAAGGCAGAGTAGGTACTTTTACCAGCTGAATAAAACTTTCAAAGGATGCAGAGTCTGAACCTCCTCTAGCTTGCTGGGCTGAGGGGAGACCCAGGGAAGGGGACCACCACCCTGTTATACCTTACGTGAGCTTCTACAGGCATCTCCTGCACAGGCATCTGTGCTCACTGAAACCCTCCTGTTTTGCTTGTGCTGCAAGGCCAGAGCAAACACACCACTTCTCCGCAAAATAACAGTAGTATTTCACCCTGCCCTGCCCAAGTTACACCAGCAGAAGCTTAGCACTTTGCCACCCTGCTCACACTGGATTTCTTCCTTACACTTCAGATGTAGTTTTTCAATCAAACTCTGTTGCCATTTGCTGAAGTTCAATACCATCTTTGGCATTTTAAACTCATGGTTGTGAGAACAGCAACTACGTTCACTTGAAAATCAAACTGAAATGAATACATGTATGCAGAAATACTGACAAAACAAGTATCTGCTCATCTATACGACAGAGGCAGCACAGGTTCTAACATTTGCTTTTATTCTTCTGGGACAGGAGTCTCATGAATGTTTTCTCTTTCCCAAGGAGGAGAAAAAGTGCATTTCTTTGATCCAACCCAATAATTTTCAGTTCTGGAGATCTGGAAGCATTGTGCTTGTGACTACTCTGCAAAATCATTCTCATCTTTTCTGCAGCACAACTCAGTGCAGTGGCAGGACATGACAAAGCAGAGCAGAGTGCAGGAGCACTGTCATCTTTCTCACGTGCTCTGCCTTTGTACCATCACCATCTTCAGCCCTTTCCACCCAGGGCTGTAAGCAGGTTCTTGCTAAGTCAAAAGGAAGACAGCTGCTTTGACAATGGATACAGCAGCTCCCATCAGAGGCAGAAGGCTTTTAAAAAAAAACCTAGTTAAAATACTCCTATTTTTTAAAAATAGGAGTATTGCAAAAACAGGAAGTAGCCCCAGAAGAATAAAGTGTTCCAGGAGCCAGAGAAGTCTTCTCAAGCCTTCTTAGTCTGTTAAAGCAGCCTCCTTGTTAAACTATGCTAGCGAGTTAAAAGGTCATACCTGGGTAGGCAGATGATACAGGATGCTGAGTCTGGTTGTTAAACAAGGGAAACTCTCTGTTCCTATAAAGAAATAGAAAAATACGCACACTATTCAGTCTCTATGCAGTGAATTTAGCATAAACTCAACACTGTAAGGACTATAAAATATCCTTAGATCTTATGTGTACACTCCTGTCCAAGCCTTTTTCTCTCAGCTTTATTTCCCAAGGCTCACTTGACTCATTAATTCAGATCCCCTGTTACATCCAGCCTGCTTTGGGACCACCAAGGAGCTGCTTAATCCTTAGGCCATCCCTAAAAAAAACTGGCATTGGCTCCAAAAACCTGTCCATCAGGGAAGGCAAATGGAGCACAGCACAATTTCAGCCAGACTGCCCGCACTGGGAGAGCCGTCAGAGCTGCCATACACAGAGCCTCTACTGCAGGGCAATCCCAAGCAGGAATGAGGAATGTGCTTGCTGAGATGCACAGAGAGTAATGGAAGAAGAGCAAAGGCTGCTCACTGACCTCCCAGTATGACACTTCAAAACAGCTGACTATACCAAAGCAGGGAACTTCCACAATTTCTTCTTAAACTATTTTTCTTGCCTAAGTCGTAGCAGAGGATTTACCTGGGATAAAAGGTTACCAGAGATGTCACTGCCCTTTTTGTGACCCACTTTAATCAGAGAGAAATGCCTGAGCACTAAATGAAGTTAGCTTGCTGAAATAGCCTCTGCATGCCCCACCATACATCCCTTCTCCTTTCTCTAAGTCTTTGACCAGAGCACACTGGGGAAAACATTACAGGTGCAAGCAGTAGACTGACACCCAAGTGGCTCCAGTCAGGGCAAAAGGGATCTCCTTGCCACGCGTCCTTGAGTGTCCCCCAAGTACTACGGGACCAGCTAGTACTATCACCTATATTTAAGGCTGAAGCTTCTCATGGCTGGAACACTTGCAACTTTTCTAACTTTAATTGTTCAGAAATTAATTCCCAGTATAGGATATCTGACTCAAGTTAATGCTTTTGTTTGGGAGTTCACTATTTTAAAGCTTCAGCAAGAACAGGACAGGCATTCCCAGGAATAGAGTAGTAAGAAACACATAACTAAACCAAATCAAAAAGAAGGATAGTATTAAGGTAATGACAAAAAGTAAGATGCAAGTACGCAATTAGAGAGAATCATAATGCATACTCAACTAACCTTAAGCTAGAGAGCAGTTCAGGTTTTCCTATTTCTTGGACTCTCATCCTTTGACACTGAATTAGTCACCTTGCCTGTACCATGTCACTGGCATGGGGTTGTGCTACCTAAAGCTTTCCACCAGTTTGCCCACTTAACATCCAGCAAGAACTGAAAGATTTTGCTGCCCTGAAGGGAAAATTTCAAATGGTTCTGACAGCAAACAAATGAAAAGTGGCTGTTCCACCTTACTGCAGAGGCTGTCAGCAGAGTGCACCACTCACTTACAAACAATAATTAGTTACAGTAAATGAGCTATGCAGAAATGAGGCCCCAGCCAGCATCAACTGTACCAACCCACAGGACAATGAGAAATGTTACAATAAGCTAATTAAATTTTCTCTGGCTCAGCAGAAAGATCAATGTTCTTGACAGCCAAGGGTTCAGCATGCAGCATCCCAATAGCCTCTGATGTGTCACCACTGCAACATAAGGCCACAAAGTCAGAACCAGAGGTGGAACACCCCTCTTGGGAGGGGCAAGCACAGGAGACAGAGGCATTCAATAGGAACATCAACAGAAGGAGACATGTCCTACATGTATGCCAGATGGTCAGATGGCATTTTTACCAAAAACAAACTTTGCTTTTCACTTTTGTTATCTATTCTACCACCATTAAACACATGTCCCAGTAGTCTGAACTGAAACCTCAACCACCTCTCTGCTAAAGGTCCACTGCAATAAACGTGATATTAGCTGCCAGCAGAATACCAAACATACCAGACAATCAAAATACAGATGCCAGAAGTGGGTGGCATTTTGCTGCCCCACGGATTTGCTGGAGACAGGCTGTAATCAGCATTTCCACCTCTTGCTGACAGGGAAGAAAATGAGATCATTCAAAGGCTCTTCCGGTAGAGAACAGAAGAGACACCTGCCCACACAGGGATACCCACAGCTCCACGTTCAGGGCAGTTAAACAAAAAGCAAGAATTCAACATTTAAGTGCCTGGTCAGAACGTGGCACCACATATATCGATGGGGTTTTCCACTTCCTATAAGCATCTTCTAATAATCACAGTGCAGAATGTATTAGGGTTTCTTTTTGTTTGTATTTCTCCCAAACCCTCTTGCTTGAGACAGAAATCCAGAAGAACCTATGCCAATAAGGAATTAATTGAAACTGGCAGTGTCTTTAGAAAAGCTTTGTGCTCTGATGAAGGGACTTGCTGGCTTGTTGATGACCCAGAGCCAGGATGGCAAGGGATGGATGGCCCCTTGTCTGCTCTACGTGACACCTTTCACAAGGGACAGTGCACAAAACAGATGAGCTGGCTTTTTCACTCCTAATGGGAAGCTGTGATTAATACCTTCAATCTCGGATTTGGAAACCTCTTGGATATGTCAGGACACCCAAGCTTATCACAATGAAGAGAGCTTGAAGTCTTGTCCACAGACACGGCGTGGTAAGTACATTCAGAGCACATTTCCTTTCACAGAAGTACATCGGACAGATTCCCTGTTGATGCAGACTAACAAAGGACTGGACAGCTCCAGGCTGGATGCACTGTGTGACCCAGCATCAGTCACAGAAACCTGCTCATTCTGGCTCTGCCATTTGCCTGTGGATTGAGCATGTACCAACTGCAAACTACTTCCTCAGCTGTACATATTTGAGATTGCCTTTCCTTCTTTCTGGTAAACACTTTGATTTCTACCTACAAAAAATCATAGAAAAAGCCCAGTGTGCACATACATATACATGCACAACAGAGGACTGAGGTTCTCTTTTATGCACAGAGTATTTGTAATTATTCTTCAGTAATGTACACTTTACTACTGCTTCTCCTCTTATAAAACCCTCAAAACCAACAGGATTGATAAATTTATACATTATATTCATTTTAAAAATATATATCTGTCTTTTCCAGGAGCTGCTTTTCTCTCTCATTTGAGCATTTGTGTGTGTTCAAAGACTTCTCTATGATCTATCCAACACACCTGTTATGCAGAGTCATCTGTCATGAAAATTTTAAGGACTAAGTGCATTCTTTTCCTAAGCTGTTCCAGTTGTTCTCCTGAGAAAGGAGCTGTGCTGTTACCCTGAGGAGTCAGCTCATCCACCTGAGGCCCTGACTCTGCCTTTCAGAGATCTATTAGCTTCACCAAGCTGCCTGCAGAAATGCACATTTAAGGTTACAAACACTTCAGTCTGGGAGCTTGCCTTTTGCTATATACACCCCAAGAGGAATATGCAAGTTATGAGAAAAGCCTAAATTGCCACAAATTACCTTTCAGCATTTACTCCTTTGCCCAGCAACACTGCAAATGGATCCAATCCATTAGCACCAAAACTTTCCCCACAGCTTCTTCCTTTTACACTACACTCTCCTCCTCCTTTCTACTTTTCATGTACTCCATGCTTTCCTCTTGGCAGCAGAGGCTTAAAATAACGAATATTTTTCATAGGGATGCAAAAAATATATACTCTGGTTATCTGCACAGCAGAATTCACTGCACATTTATTACTATTCAGCTTCCAAAGTCCAAAGGCAGGGAATGAAGGTCAAATATATCTGAACTTCAGCTACAGCTGATGCAGATAGCAAATGTCTAAATTACTGCAGCTAAAGGAGGTAAACCCAGAGGCCAGATTGTGGTGCTGTAAATTACTGACCACCAGCAGAAGTCAGCAGCTTACCATGGCTGCAGACGTGGCCCTGAAATTCAGAAAGGACTGCAGTAGATGTTTGCCTCAACTTGAGAATCAAGACCCCAGAGCCACACTGACTGAGGAAAAACCTAGACTGAGTTTTTCCCCACCAGTTTGAGTTGGCTTTGGGCAGCACATTACTCAGTACTTCTCTCACTCCTAGAACACGTCTGTCTCTGAAAGCCCGGCTCAGCAGTACTGTTAGGGCACGCTCCCTCATGACAAAACTGATTTAGAAAAGGTTTTAATGCTGCAAAAACAAGCAATGCTGAGAATGCCATCACAAATTTATTCAAAAAACTATTATGCTGTGTCTGTGGATTACTCCCAACACTTCTTAATTCCCATTGCTTGTCTCCTTTTCACTAAAACATCCAAATCAAATCTTTCAATAGGTTACAAGGAATTTTTAAAACCCTGCAAATTGAGAAAAGTCTATTAATGGGGAAAAGCATCTTGGGGCTGCTACTACAAGTCTGAGTGGCTCACAGGTGTGAAGGTAGAGTAGACAAAATCTGTCTTGGTTATAACTGTGAGGAGGAGATGGGGAAGACGAAAAGCTCTCAGCATCCAAGAACCTTGGGTAACTGTGGTCTGAAATACACAGCAGACAGGAGACACTGTTCAGTCATTTATGGAAATCGAGGTTAGCAGGGTCAGCACACTTGGTTTGAGAAGAAAGAGTGTCCTGATGCTCTTGACGCAGAAGTAACTTGGCTACATTAGTGGCTGCCACTAAGTAAGGATTAAAGAATGGAAACTGAGAAGGACAAGGAAAGCAAAGGATAAAATGAGTATGTCAATATTTTCACAGCTTGTATTCAGCAGCCCAGCTAGGACCCCAAGGGGGTTTGTTTCAGGAACCTCAGAGACAGAGACAATTGCTACATTTGATGGAAATATATGGCGCCTGGGTTTTACAAATGGTGTCTCTATAATAGTTTATCTGATTTTGTAACTAGCAGGGATGGAAATCGTTCTGATGACAATTACCACTGAGGCATTTGAGACATTTTGTGTTTACTGGCATAGACCTGTCATTAATACTCCACTTCCCTTAACCACAACTTACTTCTGTTATAGTTACTCATTGAAGATAGGTCAGGGGGCTATTTTCATGGTCTTGTTAAGATGAATCTTAATCCATACTGCTGGAAAGATGTACCACCTGCTATTTTATATCTATAATTTATTGTATAATAAGTTCTTATAAATTCTTATGATAGCTTAAGAGACTTGCAAGACGAATTGCTGGCCTATTATTTTTCCTCAGTTTGTCAGCAAAGCAGAAAGAGTCACTGAGTTCCTCTTGTCACCCACTTCAGCTGCAGCTCAGGCTGGCTCCCTCCACTGAAGGATCTTCCTTCCAGAAGAAAGGCTCTCGCTGCTAATGAAGATGCTGTCATAGCAATGTACTACAGTCTTTGCATCTGTTTTATGAGGCCCCGGCTATTTCAGACACCCATGAAACAGTTGTATGGGCACAAGCTGTATCTTTATGTGCTGGAGAAGAAAAACTCACTAGAGATTCTTTACAGGGAATCTCAAGTAACCTACAAGCTGGTATCCAAGAGAAAATATTTATTTAAGATCTGGACTGAGAAATCTTCCACCTATTGGGGACACACCATCCTCACCTCAATATTACACACATAGAAGGTATGTTTGATATCTTCCCATACTTTGGTCTAGCACCACAAACAAGTTGAAGGCTTTTTCATTTGGGACATTACTGTACATTCCCCTCACCTCTCAGAGACAAGATATTGAAAAATACTACTAGGAAGTTTTAGGAAGTTATTACAATTTATTTATTTTTTTTCTTTTTCAGTGAACAGCAAAAAAAGAATAACCAACTTCAATATACAGGTATTGTACTATAAGCATCTTATTAAACTCTGCATTTAATCTCTCTTTGGACTAATAGCACTTTCTAAAACAAGCCCTAGCCTTGAGTAAGCTCATGGATGCAAATCCAAGAGTGTGTGTTGAAATCAGACTGTTCCCAGGCAGAGGTCTTGCAGTGAATAAAGCCAGGATGTGCCAAGATCGCAAAGGGCTTTTAGTCATGAGAGACAGACACCATCAAAAGAGAAAATCAGCCATTGCCTTTCATCTTCCTACAAAGGCCTTGACAGCCAAGCTGTTGCAGACCAACAACAAGTATAAGAGTCTTTCCCTCAGTCATTACAGTAATTCAGAGGGAAGAAAAAGGGAGCAGAGGACGGAAGAAGAGGGCCTGAGGAGCTGGGATGAAGCGTCAGGACAAAGCGAGACAATGAGACTGACAGCCAGCCAGAGCCACTTCAGCTTTGCTAAGCATGGATTTAAGGATGCTGCACATCCGGATGAGCCTGGCATGAGCACACACCACAGACTGGCCTCAGGTCTATGCTGCCCAACTCCAGGGACATGCTTCAACTCAGCAGCAGACAGGGCATTTTCCTAGCTGCTGCTGTTGAGCCCTGTCCTCCCAGAGCTGTAGGACACTCCCTGCAGAGGGAAAGCAGCAATTTGTTGCTCCACGCTAAGCTCATTATTGCTTTGGCTTCCAGGCTCTCTTGTCCAAAGTTAAAGGTGTGTTTTCTTTCCCTGCTCTATCCAGGACTGTAACACAGGTGTAAGCCCACGCATGGGGTGGAGGTGAAAAGACAAAGCAGCTGAAACAACCACCTTCCAAAGGACAACACAGGAGCCTATCATGTTAGTGACAGGGCAGCGGGGGATATCTTCTGTCACTGAGAAACGAAGGACATGTGAGCATATGAGACAGGGTCAGAAAGCAAGAACTGCTGTACTGGTTTGGGTCCATTCTCTCGCTTGAGGATTCTTTTCTGACACACAAGTTCTGTTTATCCTGAAGATTTTCCTGTGACATATTAGGGAGACAGAAAATTTCCTCAGTATATCCTATATCCAAGAGTCAACTTTTTATATCAGAGGTGTGATGGAAATACAAAAGAAGGCACAATAAAATACAATTTTTTTGGCTTGGGATGAGTTTACTTTTCTTATCATCAGTGTCATATTATACAATTTAATGGTGTCAATAAAACTTCAGATGATTCTGACGAAAAAGTAAAAATCCCATTTGACAGGCTTGTAGACTGAAAGACTTTCTGTGGGTAACACAGCAAGTTACTGTCTGAAACACAGTCAAAACCAAGCTCTCAGCTCCTGCATCTAATGATAAGGTTGAACATACATTCCCAGCATGTCCATGATATAACAACAGTATGTAACTGTAATCCTGTAGTAACCCAAGTGCAGCCTTCTCCCAGCATTCTGTGATCAGCTGCCTCTATGTTATCTCTAATTTTAAGTGCACTGAAGTTAACTTTGAGGAGTGGAGAGCAAGCTGTGCAAGCTGTGCAGCACCCTGGAAACTGAGTTTAAGATGCAGTTTTACACTGATATGGATGTCTATGAGACTAGAAGACCCAAAGCACCAGATTAAGTAAGGAAGGGACACAGAACACATCCTAAAAGGCATGGCTCCAATGTTGTGTCTTACATGCCACCAGAGACATCCAAGATAAATACAAATGGCATAAAAACGTTGCCTAAAGACCACCTGGGAGCAAACATGACAAGGGATATAGTACAGGTTTCCCAGTTCTCCTCACCTTTTAAAAGAAATTTTAATACCATACTTTGGATTTCTGCTTCTTCCTTCTCCCCAGTTTAGAGCATTCCAGCCAAGCAGTAGTATCGCAGTGCTGACCCCATCCCACAGCAAATTCTGGAAGTTTTACTGGCACTGTTTTGGAATGAACCACATTGCTTTGCTCAGGATCATACTGAGAAGCACATTTCACACAAATTCCTGTAATACACGCACTCCCTATGCACAATACAATTGCTGAGCAAAATCTCCCAGAGGCATCAAACCTGTTATCTCTTAAATCACCTCTAAACCATTATCTTCATTAGCAATCTGGAATGCACAAGTTACCTGTCACAGGGTGAAGGGGAATTAAGTAAAGCAAAGTCTTCCAGTAGTTGAAAAGAGGAAGATTTTTGCTTGCTTTGCTGGGGATGCTCCAGACATCCCCTGCTGTCATTTCCTCCAGGCCTGCCAGAAGGTCTGCACCATGAGTGTCCTTAGAAATGCCAACCCTCATAGTACATCCAAGCTAAATCTGAAATATAGCCTCACTTGACTTTCTGCTTGACTAAAGTCAATGTTCACAAAAGCAGAGTGTCTCCCCCTGGCTGGGGACTGCTGAAGCAACTACACCTGCCAAAAAATTCCTCTTAACATGCATCCTTCTCTGTGGAAAAACTAGTAACCTGGTGATGACTTATGCAAATAAGCACTACTCTATGCCAGAGAGAATATGATACCGGAATCAGCCAGGAAGAGATGTTTCCGCAGTGAAACAGGACTCGCCAGCAGTCGTATGACCCCCAGAACACAGGATAGTTGGCACCAGTGCATCCACATCCAGCCTTGCCCCCTTCAGTATTGTCCCTCATTCCACTGTCCACATCTTCTCTCTCATCCTTGCTTAACTCTTAAGAGCAGCAAACTCAAGTGACATTTGCCTACCATCAGGCATTTCGTAAAAAGAACCAATTTCATTTAAAGGTGATTGATGCTTATGGGACACAGGTCGCACAACTGCCACAGTCATGTCAGCCACAGAAGTGTAGGAAAATTGTCTAAATAGACTAAACTATGATAGCTTTCCAGTCCTTAAGAGCCTCAGTCCCTGGATTGTCTAAAAAGAACCCCAATCTCTGACTTTTGTATCTAATAAAGAAATGAGGAAAACACTGGCAAAGCCTCTTCTCCTGTTGTCCCAGTTACATGAAAGCCCTTGTCTATTTGCAGTAGAGCACAGGTGGGTTCTGCTGACATATCTTACTATATGCAGGCTGTAAATTTGTAAATAGAATGTTTGGATTGGGATGAGAGATACCATAAAAGAATTTCAAGCTTGGGTAGAGGGTCTGAAACAGACTGTGGGTGCTCCCTGAGAGGCGGTCAAGGCCAGGCTCACATCTTCTCTCCAAAACAGATGTGTAAACGATTTCTAGTCACAAAGTTTACACCATTATACTCAGCAAGCCCGTCATCCTCCATCTATGCAATTCATAAAAAGTCTGGAGCCCAGTTTACAGCAGAAACTTTTTACTCTCTTCTCTTGGGGCTCCAAGAACACGCATTGCCCAGCTCATCCTTCACAGGCTCTGCAGGATGCATTCCCACACAACCTCACAACCCCCTGCTGGTGACCCACACCCTCAGCCAGCCTCAGTGCACGGGCACACAGGGACAGTCTCACAGCTTGGAGCAGCCACCATGCTTCCCAGCTTGGTCTGGAGTTTGTGGGCACTTGCAAGTGCATCCTGTCATTAATCCATTCTGCCTGGCTGCTCTTACAAGAAATGCTACTTTATTTGCAGGGCTCTTTCCACATAGGATGCAGGCAGCAGGGCTGGAACAAAACAATGTGCCCATAAATACAGCCAAAGACACAAGTCTTGCTGCTACCCACTTGACCATTACGTTTTTGTTCTCCCATTGCATTTTTTATTAATTTCATTATTCTTTTGCTTCTTTAAAAAAACATGGACTGGCCTTGTCCACGTGCTGGCTACCTGGGTGGCTCTTGGAATGGTCCCCTCACACTGTGGGCATCCTCTCAGCTCCAGCAGCAGCAGAATCCCAGGATGATTCTGTACCCACACTGTGAGCCAATGAGCCTTGCTGAAACAGGAAGGATTTCAGCTGGGCTGATGGGCCAGGCAAAGCAGTCATGCTGCTTTTGAAACACAAGTTAGTGTTTCCTTACCAGGCTGCACTAAACCAGGTGGGAATCCCCCTGGGCAGATCAGCGCTGCACTGCACTGATCATTGATGCCCAGAGCTGGCAGAGATCACCTTGCCAGGTTCTACACAGTTTCTGAAATGTTTTCATTAATCCAACCTCAAGATATCAAAAAACCTTACATATTTCAGACTAGGTCAGATGAAATGTTTCAGCTTTGTTTTACTTGGGTTTTTTCTTTGATTTCTCCTTCAGAAATTTGAGTTATTCCAAACTGAATTAATTTTTTCTTCCATTTTAAAATCAGAAAAAGGGGAAGGAATTTTTTAGGAATAGGAAGTTCTTTTAAACTAATCTTTTCCCCCAAAAAAAAAAAAAAAAAAAAAGGAGTTATCATTTTACAAATAGATTTTTTTTCTGTTTAAAAAAAAGTGTTTAAGTAGATAAACTTCATTAAGCTCAACTTCCTACTTCAGCATCAACTTCAAACTTAATTCTGGAAAACAAGACCTTTCTTACTTTCTCCAGAGACAAGACAGAATACACTGACCAGCTTTCATCTGAAAGAAGAGTTCACTGTAAGGACTCTCCCCAGTAATGTGTATGTTCAAAACACTTGTTTATTTGAAAATTATGTAGTTCCTGTGAAACCAATGTTCTATATTTAATAGCTCAAGCTATAACTTGTGAAAGCCCAATTCAGCAGAATCTATGTTATTAAGAAACAGGTCTAGCTGAGGTCAAGCTGAGGCCAAAGTGCCCATAAAGAATAAACACTTGTGTGTCCTCACTGAAGTTTAGGGTTTTAGTACAAACAGGAATGTTTTCCTTTTAGAGCACTCATTTCAGATAGTTTTGTTTACTTTAATAAAATACCCTGCATCTTTCACAAAGTTTAAAATGGAACCTGACAGAAACGGGAGACCACTATACTGCGGGTTCAGGAGGAACTGTTGTGCTTTTTTTCCCCACATACTTAAAAAATTATGCAAACTCGTGACCACTTTTGTTATAAGCCAGAAGCTGTGTGGCGGTTCCTGCAGCAGTTTGAGGGCCTAAAAATCCTACAGAAATCAGTCCCACCTCCTCTTTTACAGCCAAGAGCTCAGTTCAGCTGAGCCTGGAGCTACAGAGGAAGTGTCACCTTTCACTGCTTCACAAGGCTCCAGTGGGCAATTACAGGTGAGTCTGAGCTTCCCAGCCAGGGCAGGTAACACACATCAGAGAAGCAGGAATCACCACTGCCCACCAATCTGTTACTGCCCACCAATCTGTTACTGCCCACCAATCTGTTACTGCCCACCCATCTGTTACTGCCCACCAATCTGTTACTGCCCACCATCACACCAGCAACCTCACAGGGCACTGGGCTTTCAGATCTTCAAATCTAAAGGCAACTTTTTGCAAATTACAAAGGCTTTGAGCAGCAGGTGACACTCACTTAATGTGAAAGGCTGAGATGGCCCAGTGAGCACTGATCTGCTGAAGTTTCACTTCTTTCAGGGTGAGGTCTTGCACCTTCCCCGCAGGCTTTGCCTGCAGTCATCCCAAGGCAGGGCAGTGTCTGCACCATGGGGATTTAGCAAGATCTGCCTCAGATCCTGTTTGACACTGGCAATTCCCAATTACAGGACTAATTAACAGCTGATAACATTGTGACATAAGACTAGTGCAAGATGAAGCAGTGAAATAAAAACCAGAGGAAGCTGAAAGGGTCCTGGTGCACTCTTAAATCTCCATTGTAATATCCCCTTTCCTGTGAAAATCCTGGCATCAGTGACTGGGCAAAATCAGATAAACTCACCAGGAACAGTAATAGCCAGCACTTCAGGAGGCACAGATTATACTGACAGCCAAAATGCTCACAGTTCTTCCTCCTAATTTTCTGTCACCCTTTCTCTGATAATTCCCTTCACTTATTAGCAGTTCAAAAGTGTGTTCCACTACTACACTTTAATTTGCTTTTGTTTAAGCAAGCAGGTAGTGCTAAGGAGATGAGAAACCTGGGGTAACACAGTAGAAAGCTTTAAGATGCCTTAGTTGCTCCCCCAAAAGAACTGTATGGTGCAACTAAAAACAGCTAGCAAGTGGAAGCCAACAAGAAAAGCTGAGCAAATACACATCTCTAACTTCCTGAAACTAAATCCCTGTAAAGAAAATTACTGTTCTCTCTCAGCACCACATGCTTCTCCATGTATCAAAATGCATTAAAATAACAATGCTCTACCCTAAACTGACCAATCTCAGGAAATTATTTGCAGACTGAAAGCTGTACTTCACTTGATGGAGACCATGTAAGTACCAGGTTGCATGAGGTACTCACAGTGCCATGCTTTCTCCAACAAAAGACAACGCTGATTGCAACACTTTTATAAAGACAGAACAAGTCAAAAATAGTGTTTTGACCTTAAGATTATGGGCTTTATGCATCACAGCAAAGGCATTAACACCAAGCACCTGTTAGAACATTTTTTAAGACAAGTATTCTATTCCCTAATTCATGTAGCAAACTAGCATGTAAAATTTGGGAATCTTTCAAAGCAGAAGGAGCAAACTCAGAAGCTGGTAAGAGTTTCCTTAAAGCATTATGCTCTGTTATAGAAATACTTCCATAAAAATTAAACAAAGTGCCTGAAAACCAAAGATTATTGACCCATTTGACCACAAGGACTGCCACCTTAGTACAATGATGAGTAACACATAGTGGGAAGACTTAAAGAAAACTCAGTTATATAGAGACCAGCATTTCTGCTCACCTGGAAGATACCTTTTTTTTTCCACTTTCATTTCACACTTTTTCAAATGGTTTCCAAGATCTGGAGACAACATTATAGAGCAATAAAACACTGTTTAAAAACACTTGTGGACAGCAATGAAAAACATAATAAGGAGAATGTTAATTTCTGAACCGCTGCAGTTGTTAACATTTATGCTTTCTATTTGGAGGCTATTAAAATTTATAACTCCACCCTATAGCTCAAAAATTATTTCCATAAAGATATAATAGATCTCAACAAAAGAGGATGATCACACTGCTTAACATGATGCCCAAATTAAAGGTTTTACTTTCAACTCCAGGAATGTGTTGTGCCCTTTACATCACATGCAGGAGGATGTGACAACACTTGCAGTTCTTGGTCCAAAGGTCAGGGATTGATCCTGGTGAGCACCTGTCAGCCAACGATCTCTGCTGATGGAAACTTCTGTGCTAGAGAAGCATAAGCAAGGTGTGTGACGCATCAAAACCTCCTCTGCCAAGAGGAACAGCAAACTTCCATGCCTGTTTTGCAAAGGCAGAAAGCTCCATACAGTCCAAGAGCTGAATGAGGTGACTTTTCCTGTACACATGAAAGGTACCTCAGATTCCAGCAACTAATCAGCAGACAGTGGCTGCCAGTACTACAGCCATGGATTCCCTTTGCTGAGAGTAGTACAGAGACACACATTTTGGGAGAACCACTGCTGGAGTCAGCTCATGCCAAGTACATCCTTAACACATGCAGGCTGTGGCTGACAGTGGGACCCCTTAACAGTAGGCAGTGCCTATACTGAGAAAAGGCATTGATCCTGTAACAGTTTATATCCCAATATAAACAAACAGAAGAGAGAACAGAAAACCCCAGTAATTACTCCGTACCTGTATTTATGATGCAGAGTCTCTCTGTAATAAACAAACAACTTGTCCTTCAGCATCAGTGCAGAGTATGTTCAGATATAAGTTATACAACAGGAAAGTTATCTATGCTTGGTCTTCCATAACCTAACTCCCATTCCCCAGCTGCTCTGCTGCATCAAATCTTTGAGGATTTGAGGTGGAATCATTTTCAAAAATAGTTAAGAACTGTGCTGTATTGTGCTATTGTGCCTATTTTTTAAAAAGATTATGAATTGAGGCCAAGTAAGATAAAATGTTTTGCCTGAAAACATGCACAGGCGCTATGGTACACCAAGAAAGCACATGCAAGATTTTTGGAGTTTCAATCCAAGCTCTAGTGACAATCACTGCCCCTGCTTAGCCAAGGAGTCTTTACTGCCTTTATGTGCAGTAGACAGATCATATGGGCCATAGGCCTGAAGTTTATCTTAAGCTCCTTTAAAAGCACTGCTCATTATTCAAAGGAAAATGTGTGACCTTTGTGACATCTCTCTGGAAGGGGCTTTCATGTCTGCTGCCCTGAGATGATTAGAAGACATGGTATTTTGGATGCAAACTAAGAAATCCAAGTGCTTTGCTGCTTCTTATTCTAAGGCATTAAGAAAGAGATTTCTCTGGGTTTTGTACGAATACAGGGGGAGGGAAAATACATGAAAACAGGAAATGAGCAATGGACTAGGCAGGGAGCTTTTTCTGGCCCCTCCTTCTTCTTCTCTTTTCAGATGTTGAAGGACACTTTCCAGCTCTGTACTGCTCAGAAAACACTAAGTGGAGACTAAAGGAGGCAACAGCCAAACTAGAGGTGTGGAAGGAATGAAAACCTTGTTCAGTTAGCTATTACAAATGGACAGCCACTCCTTATTCCACCTTTCTTTCTGGGCACACATTAGGGCGTTTTGCTGAACAGCAGCTTCTCCACCAAAAAGAAAGCATACCTACTGCCTCATCAGCCTGGCCATGGCATTGTATGTTTTCTCTCTCCTGCTGGATGAGGACCCACCTAGGTAAGGAGGGAGAATGTCAGGTGCCATACACCCTGTACATACACTGCCTCCTTCGGGAGATGGTCTCCTCAGTCCTATGTGTGTTTTGGGGAAGATGCTCTAAAACTATGGGAACAAGACTGGGTTTGATCTTCCAAAGAAAGGATGATTCCCTAGCCAGCAATGACATCCACTGGATATCAGAAGAATACAACTGTACCCTATTAATACAACTACAGCTATCGCTTGCTCTTTATGCTCACCTGGCCAGGGCTGTATCTCTTCCTAAAGAGGTATATTGTTACCAGACCTGGCTCAGCTCAAAACAACCACAGTGACCTAAACAGCACAACTCTAGACTACCAGATGAGAGTGTGGCCCCAAAGCATAAACTAGTTTAGGTAGAACTCAAAATTTCATTACCAGTACAATACTTGTTTATGGCAACAGAACTGTCAGTACTCCTGGAAACTTAGAGAGACCTGAACTGAACCTCATTGAGGTATTAGACACTATCGGCCTTTATTAAGGTTTCATTCCTTCAAGCCCCTGGCATCTACATGTTTAGTGGCAATTTTCTTGTAGCCTCTTAATACTGAGCTGGAACATTTCCCGGAAAACATATGCCGTGTGAAGTAGCTCACCCCTACAAACCAATTAAAACGGTTTTCAAAATAAATTGCCTCTTGGCTGAGCATGTGTTTTAACGTTGTATTTTGCTCTCCTTATTGACTGTCACGGTCTTTTATGCCCTTGCAAGATGCCAGTCTTGGGGGCATTAACCCAAAATTGCTTGAGAGAACCTAGAGTCTTCCTTCTTTTGGCCAAAGAGCCCACAGGCATGTGCTCCAAGCTGTGCCACCTCCCAGTTTGATGATGGGAACAGTGGGAGGCAGGAATCAAGGCTGAGACAGAGAAGTTCAAAGGCCTCCTACCAATGATTAAGTGTAGTCTGACTTACAAAGGCAGAACTACTACAACTTCACTGAGGGAGAAAAATGAGGCATTTGATAGGAGAAGCTGCCAGCAATATAACATCACCTAAGATGTGCGTCTGAATTCTGTAGAGACATATGGTGTCCCAGTAACAGGCTTCACCAGAAGTAAATATGGACACGACTCATCGTGAACGTGTGACACTGGTGTCATAAAGTCTGGGAAACGGAAGACAGAATTAATCCCCTGTAACCCAGTATACGTGCTCAGTGTCACAAAATAAATAATCAATTTGCCTCGATTAGGCTATATCCTCCTGCTGTCACGCAACCTCTACTTGGCAACTGCGCAGTTGGGTGAAAACAACCCCTTACATATCATTAATTAGTGGATAAAATTTTGCCATATTCTAGTATGGCTTGCTCTGTAAAGTTAGCCAGGGTATTTTTAATTCAGATGGATATAGGAGATGGTATATTTTTTTCATCGCTTCACCATTAACAGCTTGAAAAGATCAAGAGGATTTAACCAATTAGCCCAAACGTCAAGGAAAGTGAAACAAAGAAATGCCAAAATAAAGAATGAGCACATTCTTGGTATGAAAGTAACTGTTTAAAGCAAGAAAATAATACTACAAAACAATTTACTGTATTTATATGTGCACTCATAATAAATTTGCTCCAGCTATTTACAGTTGTTAACAGCCTACAAAAAACCAGTCTCACTAATGCCACTTCACAAGGCTGTTTTAATGCTAAGAGACTAATGGGTGCTCAGATGCCTTGAAGGGTTGGAAGAGGGGACCTATTCTTTTGGATACACTGCATGTTGCAAATTACTTGTTCCAATCTTGTTATTCCTAAGAAAAATAAGGTAACCAGTTAAAATAAACAAACAATTCACCCTAATCTTGCAAAAAAACTTGCAAAAGATATTTTATCATTGGAAATAAAAACTGAACTAGGCTATACAAGAGGCAAAACCTTGCATGATGAGAGCTAGCAAGTGTCTTGGTTTCCAGAAGTGATAAACTAAGAGCCAGCAGGGCACAAAAGGTTTATTTCCTACTGCAGTAGGAAAATAAGCACATGCACACACAAATGGTAACATTACTCTTTCCTAGAGATCATTAAAAGTACCAGATCACAGAAAATCATCTCCAAAAGTGACACCAGCAATTTAACAGGAAACTATCCTCAACTGGCAACAGCTAAGGGAGTTCACAAGGGAGTAAGAGAGGAGATATTCACTGTGGCCTGCCCTACAAACACCATGAGCTCAAAGACTGAGTCAAATTTTCAGTCTTCACCTGTCAGGTGAAAATGTGCCCAAATGGTAAAGAATAATTTCTAATGTGTTCTGAAATAATGAAACACACACAAGGAAGCTAAAAGCCATCCCCGAAGTCTACCCCATTTTGACAGCATATGCTTTAATGTACTATTTGCAATCAGTCAATAAAACCATACAAAACTGTTTCAATAGAGAAATGAAAACATTTCAGTGTAAATTTAATTTTTAAGGTTGAACCCATGCCTCAATGTGTTGTTATTAAACAACTTGTAAGTAATAACTTATTTTAAAGGGCCTTTTTGGTATTTTTCCCCACCTTTCTTACCTTTTAACATTCAGCTAAGTCCATCACAATTACTAAGTATTCATTATAATAATGTAAATATGTGAATTAAAATACCTTAATTTGTTTATGTAGAGCATACACCCAAACACTTCTACATTCACACCCAACTACACCTGAACTACATCTTAGCTGGTTAATAATGTACAGATCATTATACTAATTTACTCCACTGAACATGATCAACCAAGAAACAGACATCCCCAGAAAAATGTTGAGAGCTTTGCAGATGCAAAGGTTGTATTACAGTGGCAGTCATAAGAATTTTAGAAGAAATGGCAATTTGGAAACTAAAGCAAGACAAAGCTCTCTCACCTCAATTTAAGTGAATAATTAGAAGGGGAATCTTAGATGTTAATATTAAACAATAGACTGTCCCACCCTGCCAACATTATTAATGTCACTTTTCAGCATAATGCCAGCCTCTGGCAAAAGATTCTGCGGTGACAATTCCAATAAACTTTCCTCATCTTTATCTCACCTGTCACCTGTTAAAAAATGCATGTTTACTCCATCTTCTCCCTGAACAAGACTGACTGCAGTTGAGGTGGTGTTAAGTCAAGTAGGTCACTCCATCCAAGCCCCACTTTGTACAAGCCACTCTGCATGTTGTTTGAGCTGGCATCTGACATGCCTTCCTCCCCAGCTGCTGGCCCGGGCTGCCTTGTCCCCTGCAGACAGCCTCCCTCTCCTTCCCTTAGCAGTGGGAGGGAACCCTAAGAGCCATTGTCTTCACCTGGAAACCTCAGCAGAAAAGGGCCTCACTAGCAAAAGCAGCCCTTCTCATGTCAGTTCTTAGATTTGCCCAGTGCACTCTCTCTGCTGAGCAAAGCAGCTCATCAGGAAAGCGCTCCAAATCCCACTGAAACTGATGATGCAGCCTGTTCTCTTGACAGTATCACACACTTCTCGTAAGTCACACAGAAAGGAGAGGGAGACTGTTTTATACAATCCTGTGTTCCCCTGCCCTTAAGGAAAGGGTGGTCAGAAGGATGGTTCTGTTACATCAGGAGTGTTTAGGACCCAAGAGGTGGTTTCAGGAGTCTATCCCAAGCTGATTTTACAGCTGTGGTGCACAGTGCAATGACAGCTACCAGCTGAAGAGAGACAGTGGCAATGTGGGATATGTCCTGAGAGAAAGCATCTGCTTCCATCCTGGATGCTGTCATGCAGAGGCAGTTGTAGCTGAGTATTTGCCACTGTGAACATCACCACTGATCCTGACCCCTCTGCCCAGGGAGTGAGCTCTTGCCCAAAAGGGAACTCACACTTCAAATCTGAAACCACACAGACCATTGTATCCAAGTGATAGGACACCACATAGGTGTCACAACATCAAAATCTCTACAGATCTAAGAGCCAGATAGACTGAGGAGGAATGTGAAATGAAGAATGAAGAATGAAGAAAACTTCAGACCTTCTTGGGCATATAACAAAAAAAGTACACACTTGTTTTACTATCCATAGCTCTTTAATACACCTATGGGCCAAATTATACACATTTTGCATGCAGACAAACCTTCAAGAGCTGACTGCATGCAAACACACACACAAGCTAATGGCAAGATAAAGGGGATGGTGAAATTATGTATTAAAGTGCTAAGATCAGTTGTGAGATCACCTTCTGACAGAGTGCAAGAGAAAAGTAATAGGAAGTTCATTGCTCTGGGTCCAGGAGCGTTTCTCTTTTTCTGGCCTTCAGTATAACAACTGGGGCTTTATTAGGCCAGGAAATAACTAAACCCAGGTCTTCTGATAGCTCTGTCTTGGCATAATCAAACAGGACGCAGGTGCCCACGGGAGTTTCATATAACATATGCTGTACAATGAACCTTTGGCCCTAACAGCAAGTTTTGCACATGATGATTTTAAAGCAGTTAAAACATCAATTTCTGGTGTTTGAAATATCACAATGAAAGCATTTGCCATTTCACCTTATACAAGCAAACGCTAGGCTAGTGCCCTGCCATGCTACAGACCACAGGGCTTTGTTTGCTGCAAAAACCAAAGCACTGTCATTTAGCTCTTTGCGCTTACCCCGTCCACAGCACATTCTAACAGCAATGCCTTCAACCTGTGAATCCTTTTGCATGACCTAGGTCCACTCCTGACAGCCACCCCAATTTCAAGTGAATATAGGATACATACAGGCTTTAGATAACTATAAAAATTCCTATAGTTTAGGTATCTACCTCCAGATATGCATTTTCTACATGTTTTCTAGGTAAGAAAAAGGAATGTAGTCAGGTGTGAGAGCAGGAATTAAATTACTCATCCTCAATTACAGAGCAATCAGTGGAAAATCTAGGAGAAAACTGCCTTCATGCAAGCAATTTTGTCTACCAGCATCTAGAGAACTCAAGCACTGCTCCATCACATAAGCTACTTAAAGTTTATGGATTGCTTCTTCACCTCCAACCTCCTCCTCTCCCCCTTGCCAGAAACTGCAACTGATACCAGGTAAGCAAGGATCACCAGTTGCATGACTGGAGCCTAAAAAGACAAAAAACAAACCTGAAACACTGAAGAGGAAAACCCTATAGGCAAGACAACCCAACCAGTAGTCAGCAAACATGCAACTGCACCCATTTCTGCAGGCACCAAGGAGATATGGCACAGGCTCCCATAGCAGCACTGACACAAACATGCTGCAAGCCCTGGGAACAGGTGTCTTCCCAACCCATATATTTTACATATTCAGTACAATGTGCTGGAGGGTGGAAAATAAGGCATTAACCTGAATATGTTTATTTGCTCCAATCTACTTCTTTTACCCTTTAAGGGTAGCAATTGTTCCACTGCTTCGAACTTAAAAATCACAGCCAGCCAAGTGATAGTTTCCTACGTGCACCTGTGCTGTGTCTTAGGGCCCTACACCAGTTTCCCAACTTTCAAACTGTTCTAGGCAGTGTGCCTAACCACCTACAGTTACTCATGTTTTCTTTTACAGTGGCCCAACCACCTTGTAGTTGCTTCTTAGTTTTGCTTAAAGGAGAATGCAGCATCCCCACAGTCCTTCCTCCTCCCATCCTAAATGCAAACAGTGCTCAGGGTAGTTAGAGCAGGAAGAAAGAAGGTTCATTTTCTACAAATTGTTACTCACTGCAACAAAACAATACCAAAGCCATGCAGGTGGCCAGTCTCAATAGGAATTCAAAACTGAATAGGATCTTTCTCTTACCCTTCCTCCTCTGCCACCTCTCTTTTTGGTTGATTCAATTGGTTTTTTTTCAAGACACTTGCTCCTGGATTAAGTTTTGCAGATAGATGCTTCCCCTCCAAGCAGCAAGGGACCCCTGACACAATGTAGCTGTGACCACAAGCACCCAAAAGGAAATATTCTCTTGGACATTCCCTTGCAATATTGCCAACTACCACCAACACTGACTGAAGAGCCCAGGCACAGCACTCCATAACAACAACCCCTTTAGGATGTATTAAGTATGGGTTTATGCAGTGCCTACTGGTGCACTTCAGACCTTTTGTGGAAGCTCAACAGATGTCAATAGGACAAAGAATAGAAATGGGCAAAAAGAGACTAGTACATTTCTGCAAAGACCTTAAAATTCAGTCATCTATTAACCCATCCATGTACCAATCACCTCCCAACTTTCACCTCTGGTGCAGGAAGCAAGGTCCTGAAAGTGCTGTTGCATTTCACATCCTGGAGGACTTGCCCCGTCCTGTTACCTTGTCAGGACAGAGACCTGTGTAGGATTTTGCTACAGAAAGAGCTAAGACTCCATTCAGTTTTTAATTCACAGATGTGCACTGTCAAGCGAGAGTGTTAAGCACCCAAGGACCATTAAATTGTCTCTGCACAACCACAGGGCTACCTGCAGCCCTCAGGAACACAACAGTAGGAGGACACCTCCAACAGCAACAAGGGAACCCTGAACTTGCCCAGGCTTAACCTCTGTCTGAGGACAACAAACACCTTCAGAAATCTTCCAGAAAATTCCTGCTTTCTTGCAAGTATTAAAACTCTCATGACAAGCTGTCAAAGGGAAGAATGTCACTTGGGCACTTCAGTGCTTGCAGCCTTTTTTAAAGTCTTCATTGGTGACATTGAGAACGCTTGGAAAGAAGAGATCAATAAAACATGAACTGCAGAGTGACTCCTATTCCCATTCACATGCAGTGCTGCAGATCTCCTGCAGCTGCTGCACGTAACTGGATCTGGAGTTGGTCCAGATACCAAGACCTTCAGTCTGCTCCATACTGCCACACTAACAGTGGAACCAACCATCAGCATATGAATCAGTACCACCTCCTGACAGCAGGTAAGCAGACTGACTGGGATATGAACTGGCACAACAAACAGTGTCTACAGTGTGTTACACATTTGCCATTACATTTTTATTAGTGTTACCTCACTTGAAAACTCCTTCAAACCTCTTAACTCTTGCTAGCAAATTTTTTACAGAGTTCCCTGAAGCAGAGCTACAGAGTTCCTCCACACCCAATACTTGTTCTCCCTGAAACCCTGCTTTTTTTCCCTCCCAATATAAAAAAATCGTAACGTGTGTTTTAGCTTTCAATACTTAATGCTCCAGCTATTGTTTAGATGGTTACTGTCTTCTGTTTGAAGCAAAGCGCCCCATTAAAGTGCTGCAATTACTCATGATCATAAACGCTGCAGTGAGGCCCCTGCTATCAATCATTTCTTGTGCAGAAAGGCACTCATGCCAAAATAGGGGGGAAAGGCTCATTCATTTACCACTATTGCAGTAAGCTTATTTTCTGTTAAGAAAAGTGGCAGCCTCTCTATTCAACAATGAATGCAGACTGACCAGCAGTTTAGAGGCCTAGTAAGATATGGTTAAAGGTGATAATAAAACAAAGTTATCCATAAAGTTAGTGTGAAAGAGGACAGATGGCAGCCACACAATAGCCATCAAGTCTATTTAAACAGACAAGTAGTCTCCGTATGTCCAGCCCAGCTCTAGACTTGCTGATTCAAAGGCTGGCTCTTGTCCCATGGAGCCCTCTAACCTGAAACAGGTACAGAGGTCATGGGGTTTCCTTCCTTGCTTTCATTTAGCAATTCACCCATTCTCTCCATCGAGCACAACATAAGCAGAGCCTGGGACAGATGCTCCTGCCCAGCAGTGATAAGCTGTGCCCCTGCACCTTGCAAACACGTGCTTCAGACCCCAGGGACAGAACAGCACAGGCTCTGGGAAAGGCATGTTGTGTCGGAAATGTGGCAGGCAGCCTGGCAAGCCTAGCATTTCATCGGGTTCAGAGACAAGCTGCCCCAGACAGCAGAGGGCCAAAAAAGCAATGCCCATTTTACTTCAGAGATACAGATTTTCTGCACAGACAGAGAGAATCAGTGACAGATACAGGGCAAAAAGACCAGAAAACCAGCGTCAGCTGGGGTAGCCAGAGCAGGAGGTCTGCAGTGAATTTTGAGTGACACGGATTGGTGAAAGACTTAATTCCTCTAAGCAGCCAAGGGGCTCAGATCCAAGGCCAATTTCTGCTATGGAGAGCATTTTACCAAAAGCAAAAGGCGCTGATGAGCCTGACAAACCAACAGCCAGAGACAACTGAAAAACTGTCAGGGACACATTGGAGGGGCTGGTGAGGGAGACTCAATCACAGACAGACATCTCAGCAAGTTTCTGTGACGTCTGACAGGCCCTTCCCCCACAGACACTGCAGGACTGGGGCTTTTAATATTGCAAGGATTACTTCAATCCATAGGCTTAACCTTCCCACAGAAAACCTGCAGAGACAGAGTGCCACTGTCTTTGTGCTGCCAGGCAGCCCATCCGCCACAGCTTAGCCAGTCAGCATTTCAGACACAGCCAGCAGCTACGGCTTCCTGCAGGGGCTGTGCATCCCTGCTTCCCACCTCACTGACATCCTGCACTACTTCATCTTTGTAGATACCCAGCTCCTGATGATCTCTGTAAGCAGGATTGCTGGGAAATGAAAATGAGTTCAGTTCTCATAAACACTCATGGCTGTAAATCCTCAAAAGCCCTTCTAAGCTTTGTTGTAACATGACTTTTGTTCCCACGACACAGTTTATTGTACAACTATTTCCTTCTCTTGTTTTAAGAAGAAAAGAGCAGAACTGCAAGAAAGCCTATTAGCACCATAAGATGAATCCAAAGGTGGTAACATTTTTTACAGAATGCACATGAACAGTTTGGGCCTTTCATTACATTTAGTAACCTATTCAAACAGAAATACGTGTGTAAAGGAGATGCTCACATCTGGGATTATCCTTCACTGCAAGCCTTGCCTAACCTTTTTCAAGTCAACAGTCAATTCCATAGGTGCTACACTAGGCCCAGTAAGAGTATTTTTAAAATTATTTTATCAATTTTAGCTCAGTAACAGTATTTCAGAACACCTAAATAACCTTTCTGCCTGACAAGATAGAAACAATTATCTCCCCTCTGGCAGATGTAGAAAGCTAAAAAAAACAAACCCACCCCAAAACATCCCAAACACTCGGGTTTTATAAAGTGAGTGAAATTCTGGGTGACTGAAAGAAGGTACATTATTTTCTTCCCCTCCTAATACCATGGTTTTAAAGCTTAAATTTCTGTATTATGTTTGATTATGCACATATATACACACAGGACAAATTCGTATTTGGCTACAGGAAGAGCTGATTTGTTCCAGGAATTAGTTTGTCCACAGTACTTTATTGCAACAGACCTCATAAAAATATTTCTTACCCCAGTACTCCTTGATTGATATTAGGCACAAGAATTTGTTTTGGTATTTCTTGTGCCCAATTGGATACTTCAGAAAGTAATTTCATAGGTCACAACAGTGGTATTACAACAGCTACTTGTAATAAAGAGAGCTCCATAAAATGCGAACACTAACCATATGTAGGTGAACCTGTGGGCACAGATGCAAGGATTTGACTGTATCCCCTTTTGTACACCTCACTGCTTTTCTCCATTGTTAATGAGAGGTTGATATTTTAGAGGGAAAATCACAAATATTTTTCAAAGCCATTCAACATGGCTGAATACTTATGTTTGGCCTGTGGGGCGCAGATTAACCTTCAACATAGGAAGAAGAAGAACAACAAAAAAGTTGTGGGTTGCACAGCCAGGAAGTATCCTATGGTACAGTCGTGGCCACATAAAATCACAACCCAAAAGGTAACTGGGGTGGCTTTGGTGCTCGAGATGTCTCTGAAGCAGAACCTCCGTCCTCTGCCAAGTTGCCTATAAAGGAGATCACAATAGCCCTAAGCCTCCATAATCCCTGTTTTGAACATAGCAGCAGAAGTTAGAGGAATTTTTTCCTCCACAGATCACTTTACAACTGAGAGAGGAAAAAATAAACATGATCTTCAGCAAAAGGCACAGATGCGTCACTCCTGCTTGTGCAGGAAGGCTGGAGTCCCAGTGCCAGCGTGACACAGCTGACAGCAGAAGCGGTGGCCTTCACACATGGTGAAGAACATCACCAACACAGAGACAGCAGAATCAGGAGACATCACTTTGGCCATGTGCAGACCCCCCTGCCCAAAGACATCCACGTCCAACTTGTGCAGGCAAACCACAGCAATCCAGCTGTGCAGAGCCTTCTGCCTGGAGAGTCCAGACCTGCACCTGGGCTGCCAAGCACAAATGCCCAGGAGCAGGAACTGTTAGATTCAACCTTCTGCTCTTGTTCCCTCCATTCAATATACTAAATAAGATTAAACATGTTGCATTTCCTACAGACATACAAAATGAGAAACGACAGCTCACAAAATAAGGTAGGCTCTAGGCTTCACTCTATCTGGAAATATCATTCTGAGGTAAAAGCTGCAGGACAACAACATTGAAAATAACAGGACTTCACCACAATAACAGTATGCCACTCAAACACTCCCAAGAATCCAACCTAGCCAGTTCCATGTACAAAGGGCCATCCCACCACATTGAACTAACATGTTTATGAAGATCAAAACCTCTGACTACTCTGCTCTTACACCC